>JAUZSW010632138.1:0-13889 GCA_034780735.1 Hyalogyrina grasslei
ATTGGATATTCCTTGTTCATTATTGGATATTGAAAAAGAAAAAAGACTATGAATTCACAATGGATTATTTTCATAGGGTGAAACCTGGGGTATTCATCACATAAAACATAGCTCTGATATCAATGCATTAAATCAATCATTACTGGCCAGGCATCAGCAGCATAAAAACGATGTCCACCATTGCCAATTACCAATTGACAATTATCGCCTGCACCAGCAGCAATATAGATTCTCTTCAACCGTTCAAAAGCCTGTTTAACTGCATCAATGGGAAAAATATCATCATCTTTACCAGCAACAATAACTATTGGCTTTGGAGCATAAATCCCTAAAACATCATACATTTCTGCATAACGCATCAAGCCTGGAATATAATTATCACTACAGTGATAAATTGACATGATAGAATCTCTAAAGGTACAAAATGAACATGACGGCATACACCATGCCAACCGATCCTTAAGCAATACAGCAGAAAACATTGAGATTAAACCTCCCCCAGAATTGCCCATTACACCAATCTGGTTCATATCAACATCATCACGCGTCGCTAAATAATCAAGCGCCCGTTCAACATCATAAACTCGTTCGCCTGTTAAAGTTTTTCCCAGTTTCAAAGCATGCATCGCCGCATCATGACACATCTGAGCAGATGCCATTTTCTGGACATTTTCACGACGTTCGCCGAATGAACGTTGTTCAATACATAATGCCCCGATACCATTTTTCATACAACTAATCGCAAAATCACGATCTCCTTCAACTTCAATCGCTACAGTTTCATCTTTAAAATCAACCCCAATCGAATTATGCATTCCGGTACTATGACCTTGTAGACAGATAAACCATGGATAAGGTTTTACCGCATTTTTAGGAATGCAAACATAAGCAGGAACATCACAGTAGGGTTCACTAGTAAAAACAAGCTTTTCAATTATTCCATATTCACATTCCCGTCGCCAAAGTGAACGGATATTAAGTGGAACTTTTTCAGCTGGCATAATTCCCACGAGTTCACGCACTTTTGCCAATAAATTTTGTTGCCAAGCGGTAACATCGCCGCCTTTAAATTCAAGTTCTTGCGATAAATTATCCATTACATGACGATGATAAAGCGAAGGTGAATAGTTAAATGACATTATTTTATTCCTTATTTTAATAAAAACTTATTACCAATACCATTTATTTGCAGCTTTTCCACAGATAAATAGCTTATTTTTTTAGAAAATATGCTTAAACTTTTGCATTAATAAATTTAGGTGATAATTTCTATAAATATCATCCATATTTTTAGTTAGGGATTATCTATGAAATTAAAAGTAACATCAATCTGGCAATGGTTTAATCAGTGGCGACGCCGTGGCATGCCATTTCGTTTAGTGGTCTTACTGTTAATTGGTCTCGGACCATTTATCGAATGGAATATGACAGATCAACATATTCCGTTAATTAATGAATTGGTCTGGACGGCCTGTCAAGCAATACGCTACAGTTCTGAACCGCGAGTCACATCTACATTGTTACGTGGCTATAAAGCAGACGCAAATCGAAAACTACAAAAACAGCTTCATGCTGCTGTTACAAATCAAAAAATCAACTTAAATGCAACTGAACTAGATGAATTGCATAAATTACCATCAAAAGCCAACTTCACAATACTGTTTACTACGGCAAAACGCCATAATCTATTGGCGCGTGATGCTACATTGCGCCGCCTGAATCGTGATATGTATGCGCTGGCAGTTGGTACAACCGCATTGCGCTACGATAACCAATGGCGTGAAATCAAGAGCATGCTTTATCAAAAGCCAGATTTAACTAAATGGGCAACTTGGCGCAGTAATATAGCAATATTTAACTATCTATTTAAGCTGATTTTACCATTGCCAATCCATCTTGCTTTGCTGTGGGGAATTATTTTCTTCACATTATCATTTGTCATTTCTGGAGGTTCCAAATTACGCTGGGTACGCAATAGTACAGCAATTATTATTCCGCTAGTAATCGTTATCCTGCTAGTCAAATTACCTCTACTCAAATGGGCTTTTAATGGATTATTTAATTCTTACCATAGCCGAAAAATGGTAAGTTTTTGTAATTTAATCTATTTATCTAGCCTTACCGTAGCTTTGACTATTTACGGCATAAGATTAAAAGAAAAACTATTATATAGTAAAAAAGAGCAGTGGGTGACGATTAGTTTATTAATCATTGTTGGCTTTATGCTGCTATTCCCGTTCGGTTTTTATCTTAGATATTGGCCATTATTTGATATCTTAATCAGACCTTGGAATATTAATTTAAATTGTCTAATACTATCTTCTTCTAAGTTAATTTTACCTTTAGCAGCTATCGGCGCAATTGTCTTGAGCTGGGGCATAATGTTAAGCAATAGACAATTTGGCTTAAAAAAAATTAAATATATTGATGTATCCATTGCGGAATTTAGCCGTTATCTAGCATGGGCGCTTGGCGGAATAATTCTATTTCATCGTTGGGTAATTAACTTTTTCACCAAAACTGATATTTTTCAATTTAATTGTCCCCGTAATATTGTTCACCTTGACCAGAATATTGCATTATTAGTTATCGCAATATTAATTGGCTTGTCACTGCCATATTTCAAAAAAATGAATAAGGTAACGCTCAGTGTCAATAGTGCTATGTTGCTGGCAATGTTGGTCATTATTGTTCAATGTAGCTTAAGTTAAAAGGAAATTATATTTATGAGTAAAAAAATTGTGATGTTGCTAGCGGATGGGTTTGAGGAAACTGAAGCGATTGCCACTGCTGATGTGTTGGTAAGATTGGGTTTTGAATTGTGCCTTACGGGACTGGAAAATGAACTAGTTACTGGCGCCCATGACATTGTGCTTAAAACAGCCTGTTTAATCTCCGAAATTGAGGTTGATGAACTTGATGCACTGGTACTGCCAGGTGGCATGCCGGGTTCAATGAATCTGCGAGATAGTAGTGCGGTGATTGAGCTGGTACAGAATGCTGAAGTTGCAGGCAAAGTGGTTGCCGCGATCTGTGCGGCACCAATAGTATTGGCGCAGGCTGGAATTCTTGATGGCAAACGGGCAACCTGTTATCCTGGCTTTGAAGAACATTTAAACGGGGCAATTTGTACTGCTGCACGTTGCGAGCAAGATGGCAATATTATTACTGCACGCGGCGTTGGCGTCTCATTTGAATTTGGGGCAAAAATTGCCATGGCCCTCGGAATTGCTGAAACAGAGATCGAACAACTATTTAAGGCAATGCTGTTAAAGGAATAATAATAGCGATAAAATAACGGTTATTTTATTGAAATCATCTACTTGGAGTCTATATTTAGGGCAAATAAATAAAATTTTTGAATCATTAAAATAACGAAGGTCTATGATGTGCGCAAAGAAGAAAAATAAAAAAAATAGTAAAAAGATTGACTATGTTGAGGTTTTTAATTCACATCCTGAACTCTATACTAAGCCATTTTTTACCAATGAGATTACCGATACCTTATGGAGCGACTCAGGATATGATATTTCAACTGATGCTTATAATGCTATTGAAGATTGGCTTGATGATAGTTCAGAGTTTGTCACTATTTATGATGATAAAATTGCTGATGATCGCTGGTATCACCTGCCGACCTATTTCGATGGTATTGAGTTTTGCGTTAAACCGACCGAAGAGGAGCTTGCTGCCGGTATTTTATATCCTGGGCACCGTTTTATGCCTTTTATTAATAGTGAGATTCATGCATCTGAAGCTATACTGCTTAATGGTACGCAACAGATTTCAACTTTTGCTGTTACTAAACCCATGAATGAACTTATACTATATCACGCTATTCTGGGTGAACATGGCATGCTTGAATATTTCTTTGAGGATCACGAAGATAATATTACAGCGATAGAAATGGGAAAAATGCCGGAGTTTAGCGTTCGTGTTATGGATATGAAAGATTTTTACCGCAAACATAATTTTACCTGCGGAGATACTATTTTAATGAAAGTTGAAGACTTTAATAAAGGGCTACTATCATTAAGCTACCATGCAGCAGTAGATGAAGATGCGGCATATAAGGGTAAAGTTTTGAAATGGAGCGCGCTTTTTGCTCAAGGGCTTGCTAAGACGATAGCAGATAATGATGCTGAAATGTTAATGTCTGAACAACTGGCTGCTGCCTTGGTGCTTAATGCAGATTTTTTACTGAAGAATCCAGTATTGCATATCGGTGGATTTCTGGCATTATCTAAAGAATATTCTTTAAAACCGGTTAATGGTTATGTCCTGTTTTGGGATGCCGATAGTGAACCAGAGTTAGATGACGATTTTGAGATGGATTTTGATGAATTAGAGTCTATCATGGACAATGACATGGGCACGCCACCGGACGCAAACTCATTGGATGGTATCTTACGCTATATGGGGTTTGATTTTAGCCAAGATGAAGTTGAAGCATATACTCGTGATGAACTATTCCATGGCGGCACTTCTTATGAAAATGTGGTGCAACGGTGTCTAGATGATCGAGTTGCAGCATTCCCTGAATATGAGGTCTATACCGATGCACTGAACAGACATTTTTCCACAATTTGGGATGAAATCTCAGCCTCCTACAATCGTTTTGCCGATGGTAATAATGGTAAGATAAGAGCCAAAGCGTTGCAAATAAAAGATCGACAAACTACTTGGATGCGTAATCTTAGTAATATTGTTACAGATATAAGCCAGTTACCGGAATCTTTTATAGAGCTGGCTAAATCATCAGGCTATCTTTCACAAATATTGGTGATGCTTAATGATTGTGATACATTATCTCCTAAAGAGTATAAACAGCTGGAAGTAACACTTGATGCATTTGAGACCATGAGTGAGACCATGATGGATGATATTCGTGATAATTTAGATAAATAAAAATTGGAAAAAGTAACCTATGAAGCTAGCAGTTATTACAGATTTACATTTTTCCCGACAGGACAATGTTCAACTACCAGATCGAGTCGGACACTTTGCCGATATTTTTCTATTGAAAGCAATCCAACGCCTCAACCGCTATATAAAACCTGATCTACTATTTATTGGCGGCGATCTGATTAATGATGCCAATGATGATGATGCAATAACTATGCTGGAAGAGTTAAAGCAACTTATCGACCTTATGGAATGTCCAGTTATTATTATTCCCGGCAACCATGATCCAGCACCGGATCTATTTTATCAAATATTTGAACGCCCGCTGGCGGCTGTCGATATTAATGGAGTACGTTTTTTGCCATTTATTGATGAAGAACAACCTGGTTATAATGCAATACGCAGTCAAAGTGATTTAGCAAAAATGCGCCAGTTAGCCCAAGATTTTGACGGCCCTGTGGTTTCTCTGCAGCATGTTCCACTATTCAAACAGGGGACAACCGCATCGCCAGCCAACTATACCAACAGTGCTGAAATAATCTCCATCATGCGTGACAATGGCATCACTTTAGCAGTTAGCGGTCATTACCATACTGGATATGATATTATTGATTATGAGGGCATTCAGTCAGTCACCGTACCAGCATGCTGTGAGGCGCCTTTTTGCTTTATGGAAATTGATATTGACCATGCAGGCCGGGCGATAACCACCACACATAAATTAAGTCTGCCGGATAATTTACCACCACTCACTGATTACCACATTCATACCCACCTCGCCTATTGTGGTGAGAATATGGATATGCTGAAAACATTACAAATTGCCCAACTGACCGGTCTAAATCGCGTCTCATTTAGTGAACATGCTGGGCAACTTTATCTGTCAAATGAAGATTACTGGTCATCGGCATATTTTGCCAAAGGGCTGACTGGTTGTAAGATTGAAAATCGCATGAATGATTTTTTAACCGCCTTAAAAACCACCCCAGGCGACTTTCTCTCAGGGCTTGAACTGGATACCGACATTAATGGCAAGTTCACTGCATTCCAAGCCGATGTGGATCAAGTTGATGTCAAAATAGGTGCTTTACATGCTCTGCATATTGATGATTTTGACGATTACGACGCGGTAAAAAAAGAGTTTATGTATCGCACGGAACAAATTGTCAAAAATAACGTTGATATTCTAGCCCATCCATTTCGGATGTTTAGACGTTGTAACCTGCCAACGGCACCAGAGCTCTATGAACCTGTAGCCAAATTACTAAAAGCCACTAATACGGCCGCTGAAATTAATTTACATACGAATGATCCTGATCCTGAATTTTTACTCTGTTGCATTAATCATGGAGTAAAACTATCCTTCGGCAGTGATTCCCACAATCTCTATGAAGTTGGTGAACTACATCAACATTTAACCATCATGGATAGCATTGGTTATTTAAACAGGTTAGATGAGGTATTATTGAATATCATACCAAAGTAACATAACCGACTTTGTGCTAAATTTTTGTCGCTCTTTCAGAGCTATTTTTTATTCTGCAAAATGAATATCAAGGTGTGAATTCCACAACTCACACCTTTCCTGCTTAGTGTTAAAATTTAAAATCCAAATAAAAGTCCCAGTCAATGTGGGATCGACATCCCTGTCGAGAAGAAAACGCTCTGCTTGCAAACTAATCTTTGGTTCGTGACTAGGAAGTCACTCCTACATTAAAAGAGGTTCGTGACTAGGAAGTCACTCCAGGTTTAGCTACGCTTTGTTCTGTTCTGTTCTGAGGTATCACTTGCTCTTTGTTTCCAGTAAACGGGTATGAGTGCTACGAATTAAACTCGCACCTAATGGGGCAGTTATGATAATACTTAGTACTGCAATTGCTAGAATAAGTTCTCCACCTTTAATACCCATGCTGAGCGGAATGGCGCCAATTGCGGCCTGTACAGTGGCTTTGGGAATGTAAGAAAAGATACAGAACAGTTTTTCATTACCGTTTAATTTTGAACCGAGCAGGGCGATCCAGACGCCGAGACTTCTGGCACATAAACCACCAGTGATAATAATAATGCCCCAGAGTCCTGAGTCAAATGCCACTTCAATATTTACCTGAGCCCCGATTAAAACAAAGAGTAAGATTTCTGCGAAAATCCATAATTTATTAAATTTTCTTGCTAAATTATGAGCGCGTTTACTATCTAACTCCAATAGCATGAATCCCATTGCCATAACTCCTAGTAGAACTGCAATGGGAAAGATGTTTTTGAAATTATCTAAAGCGTGAAGTAAAATTGCAACAACTAAAAAAAGCAGCATCTTTTTTGTATCTCGCATCGTAAATTTTGCAAAAAATTTGACTAGCAAAAATCCAGCAAGTAGACCAATTAATATTCCAGCAATAATACCCAGCGGAACCATAATAAACTGGGTGGCAATATTTACCGCTTCACCCATGCCAGCACTCAAAAATACTCCGAACAGAGTAATTGCAAAGACATCATCAACTGATGCCCCAGCCAAAATTAAGGTCGGTACTTCACGTTCTTTACCATAGCCTTTGGCTTTAATATTTAGCATTTGTGGTACCACCACAGCTGGTGAGACCGCCGCAATAATAAATCCCAACATGCCTGCTGCTGCCCAGTCAAGTTTAAGCAAATAATGGGCAATTAAGGTTACGGTGCCGCCTTCAACTAGACAGGGAATACAGCTCATCTTTAGTGCAGGAATACCGACCTTGTTCAAGGTTTTGCGATCTAACCCCAATCCAGCACGGATTAAAATGATAATCAGCGCGCCGGTGCGTAGTTCGGCTGACATTTCACTAATTAGCGGTGAAATAAGATTGCAATGTGGCACTCCGTATGGGCCAAAAATAATACCGACCAGAATCATCCCGAGTAGACCAGGGATTTTCACCTTCTCACAGCACCAATTTGCCAATAGTGCAAGAATAACAATAATAGCTAAATTTAATAACATAATTTTCCTTAATCTAATTCTGGACGGGCTTTACGATTCATTAGTTCTGCAATCGCTATTTTTACATCCTTATTTTCATAAAGAACTTGATATATCTGGGTTACTATTGGGGTTTCAATATCTATAGTTGCTAGCAGTTGATGAATGCTTGAGGTTGTTTTTACCCCTTCTGCCACCACCATCCCCATTGCAGACATGATTTCAGCAAGAGTTTTGCCACGCCCGAGCTCTTCGCCGACATGACGGTTACGACTGTGACCGCTGGTGCAGGTGACAATTAGGTCTCCAATACCACTGAGCCCAGAAAATGTTTCAGCTTTGCCGCCGAGTGCAACTCCGAGACGACTCATCTCAGCAATGCCACGGGTTATCAATGCAGCTTTGGGATTATCGCCCATCTGCATGCCATCAATCACACCAGCCGCTATTGCCATGATATTTTTTAAGGCTCCACCTAACTCTAGACCGATAACATCATCACAGGTGTAAACTCTGAAATAACTATTCATAAAAATTTGTTGAACTGTAGTTGCCAATCCTGGTGTGGCTGATGCGGTAACCACTGCGGTAGGAACCTGTTTTGCTACCTCTTCAGCATGACTTGGCCCAGATAAGATGGCATAACGACATTCTCCCAGTACATCACGACAAATCTCACTGATTCGCATTTGTGTATCATTTTCGATACCTTTCGCTACATTTAGTAGGAGATGTTGTGCGGGTTTGAAATTTGGTTTTAATTGTTCAAGCACCATGCGAGCATATTGGGTTGGCGCGGCCAGTAGTAATATTTCAGCGTCAGCAACTGCAACTGCCATGTCGGCTTCAAAGATTAAGGTTTCTGGTAGTTTTATCTCTGGCAGGAATCGACTATTGATATGGGTTGCGCGTAGTGTGTCGAGATAGTCTGGGAATGGTCCCCAGATTGTTACGTTATGACCATTATTACATAAGACCGTTGCCAGCGCAGTTCCCCAGGAACCGTCACTTAATATAGTTATTTTCATTATCGTAAATCCTTAAATTATTATAAAACAATAAAATCAAACTAATTAATTATAGTAATAAAATAATGCTGTTATAACTTAGTTTGATGTGTGGTTGCCTTTTATTTCTTTGCAAAACGGCTTTCAGTGCCATTGAGCAGACGTTTAATATTACTAATATGGCGGATTATTGCCAATAGACCTAATATTGCGAGAAAAATTATAAGCGGTATGGTAGTTTTAGTTAGCCCGGTAATATTCATAAGCCAGGCATTAAGTGGTAATGTTGCGGCAGCAATAATACTTGCTAGTGACACATAACGGCTAGTTTTAAAGATGATTACCCAGAGTAGGGCTGAACAGATAAAGGCGCCGGGTGCTAATGCTAGTAGGGCACCGCCAGTTGTGGATATTCCTTTCCCCCCTTTGAATTTTAGATAGAGAGGAAACATGTGACCGAGTACAGTAGCTAATGTTGCTATTATCATGGCACTATCGACTTGATTATCTTTGACCATCATTGAGGCACAGAATACTGGAATAAACCCTTTTAAGGTATCTAAGAGGAAGCATAATTTACCTAATCCACCACCTAAAGTACGGGTCACATTTGTCGCGCCAATATTGCCACTGCCATGTTTGCGAATATCAATGCCTTTCATTTTGCCGATAATAAAGCCCCAAGGCGTTGCACCAAAGAGGTAGGCTCCGATAAAAATTATAATATATATCATATTTTTTTATTCCATGTTAATTGATCTAATGAGGAAGTTGTATTTTTCCTATCTATTCGTCCAGTATAGCTGGCTTCGTTTATGCTTTAAGTTGCTTACACTATCATAAAGGATAAAGATGTCAAATAAGAAATTTTATTGCCTGCGTGATTTGCAACTGTTATGGTATAGCTTTATAATAATGGTATATAGCTTGTTCTTTAAACAATTAATATGATAAGAGGTAATGATGGCATTAAGTTGGAATGAAATCAAGCGACGGGCAATTGACTTCTCAAATGAGTGGATTGATGAATCGCGAGAAAGTGCAGAAGCAAAATCATTTTGGGATGCTTTTTTTCATATTTTTGGCATCGAACGGCGCCGTATTGCCTCATTCGAGGAACCGGTAAAAAAGCTTGATAAGCATTATGGCTTTATTGATCTGTTCTGGAAAGGAACTTTGTTGGTTGAACACAAGTCACGTGGAAAAAATTTAGATAGGGCATATTCGCAGGCTCTTGGTTATTTTGCTGGCTTGAAGGAGTATGAACTGCCTAAATATATTCTTGTTTCAGATTTTGAACGCTTTAGGTTGTATGATCTTGACGAGAATAAACAAGACGAATTTACCTTAGATACCCTGCATGATAATGTTCATTTATTTAGTTTTATTGCTGGTTATACCAAAAAAAATTATCATTCAGAAGATCCAGTAAACATTAAAGCTGCTGAATTGATGGGTAGACTACACGATTATCTTTATGATGCTAATTATCAGGGACATGATCTGGAAGTTTTACTCGTTAGGATATTGTTCTGTCTCTTTGCTGATGATACTGGCATTTTTGATAAAAATATATTTTGTGATTATATTGAGCAAAAAACAGCGGAAGATGGTTCAGATCTGGGAATGCACTTAGCCCACCTTTTTCAAGTACTTGATACTCCCGTTGAACAGCGCAGTAAAAATTTAGATGAATCACTGAATGACTTTTCATATATTAATGGAAAACTATTTAAAGATATGTTACCTGTGGCAGCATTTAATCCTCAAATGCGCGATGCATTGCTTGAAGCCTGTTATTTTGAATGGAGTAAGATATCGCCAGCAGTATTCGGTTCACTTTTCCAATCAGTGATGAATCAACAGGAGCGGCGTGAAGTTGGAGCTCATTATACCTCAGAGCAAAATATTCTAAAATTAATAAAACCACTTTTTCTTGATGAATTACAACAGGAGTTTGAACAACTGAAAAGCCTTAAACGTGGCAGAAAACAGCGACTTGAAGCTTTCCATGAAAAACTTGCAAAGCTTAAATTTCTTGATCCTGCCTGTGGTTGTGGCAATTTTCTGGTTATCACCTACCGCGAATTGCGTTTGCTTGAAATAGAAATAATTAAAATTCTTTATCAAGATGCGGTATTGGATATCGGTTATTTTTGTAAAATAAATGTTGATCAGATGTATGGTATTGAGCTTGAAGAATTTCCAGCAAAGATCGCTGAAGTGGCAATGTGGTTGGTTGATCACCAGATGAATATCAGACTATCTGAAGAGTTCGGTATGTATTATGTTAGACTTCCACTTAATAAATCTGCCAATATTCATCACAGTAATGCTTTACATTTAGATTGGAATTATCTACTACACGGTAGTTATTTTGATGTTGCCGCTGATACGGTTAATGTTGCGATGATTGCTGAGCCGGTAACTCATTATGAAACTATCAACGTTTCTGCAAAAAAACTGAATGTTGTTGATGAAGCTAAAATAATAGAGCAACAGCAGCGGCATCGCACTAAATTTGATTATATTTTAGGTAATCCGCCATTTATTGGCAAACAATATCAAAGTAAAGAACAGCAAAAAGATACAAAAGAGATATTTGCTAATATAAAAGGTGCCGGGGTGCTTGATTATGTTACTTGCTGGTATATTAAAGCAGCGCAGTATATTCAGGGAACAAAAATTAAAGTAGCGTTTGTTTCAACAAATTCTATTGCTCAAGGCGAACAGGTTGGAATTTTATGGCATGAGTTATTTAATAAATATAGGCTTAAAATTCATTTTGCTCATCGAACATTTTCATGGAGTAATGAAGCACGTGGTAAGGCTCATGTTCATGTTGTTATAATTGGTTTTGGGAATTTTGATGTCTCAAATAAATTGATCTATGATTATGAAACGATCAAAGGTCCAGCACATGAGATTAAAGTAAATAATATTAATCCATATTTGGTAGAAGGTGATGATATTACCATTTTAAGCATTAGTAAACCACTATCTGCGGTTCCTTCTATTGCTTTTGGAAATATGCCGAATGACGGTGGGCATTTGCTTTTGACTGATACAGAACGACTTGAACTGGTTCAGCAAGAGCCAATGATTGGTGATTTTATTAGGCCTTTGATTAGTGGAAAGGAATTTTTGAATAATAAAAAACGTTGGTGTTTATGGCTTAAAAATGCTTCACCTAATAAAATAAACAGTTTACCATTATTGCTTGATAGAATAAAATCGGTAAAGGAATATCGTTTGAATAGTACGCGAGCTGCAACACGAAAATTGGCAAACTATCCTATGCTTTTTGGCGAAATACGACAACCGACAAGCAGATATATTTTAATTCCGCGGGTCTCATCAGAAAATAGGAAATATATCCCATTAGGTTTTTTCTCACCTGAATATATTGTTCATGACACTTGTGTCGCAATTCAAGATGCCACTTTATTCCACTTTGGTGTTTTGATGTCAGAGATGCACATGACATGGGTTAAATATGTTTGTGGTCGCCTGAAAAGTGATTTTCGCTATTCTAACAAATTGGTCTATAATAATTATCCATGGCCCGAAAATCCATCAGAAAATCACCACGCTTTGATTAAAGCAAAGGCTCAAGCAGTTTTGAATGCAAGAGCATTATATTCAAATAGTTCACTGGCTGAACTTTATAATCCTCTGACTATGCCACTAGACCTTGTTAAAGCTCACGATGAACTGGATAAAGTTGTCGATAAATGTTATCGAAATATTCAGTTTAAAACTGAATTTGAACGATTAGAATTTCTGTTTGATTTATATAAAAAATATACTAAAGCGAGTGAATAATATGGGAAATATAGCTAGACTTATCTATGCGGCAAGTGAATATTCGGCAGATCTTTTATATGGTTGTGGTTTTGCTGCACCTGATCCGTTTATTTGGTTTGAAACTGAAGCAGGCAAACGGAGCATAATTGTTTCAGCACTAGAATACTCACGTGCCTTGACGGAGGTTAAAGATGATGTAACAGTTTATCGTCAGGATCAGTTTATTGATGCTGGACATCCAGAGGCGGATGCTTTAATTGTTGCTATGGCTCAAAAAAATGAGATAGAGCAGTTTGCAGTGCCGGAAGCCTTTCCATTGGGATTAGCAGAAAAATTGAGAGCTTATGGAATAAAACTTGATGTTGTTGATGGCTCTTTTTTTTCTGAACGTGAATTTAAGTGCAATGATGAGATTGAACGCATTCGATTAGCCTTACGACTGACAACAGCAGCAATGCAGCGAGCAGCAGCAATAATTAGTGAAGCTGAGATTAGTGATACTAATGAACTTATCTGGCAGGGCAGGGTATTGACCTCAGAAATTGTGCGTGCCGAAATTAATATTACTTTGATTAGAGGTGGCGGATTTTCTGACTCAACAATTGTTGCTGGCGGGCTTGATGGTTCTCAACCTCATAATCGAGGAGCTGGACCGCTCTTTGCACATCAACCGATAGTTGTTGATATTTTTCCACGGATGGCAGATAATGGCTATTGGGGAGATATGACTAGAACCTTTGTCAAAGGCACGCCCCCAGATATTGTTAAACGAGCCTTTGTGGCGGTAAAAATGGCACGTGATCGGGCCAAAGAATTGATTAAGCCAGGCGCAATTCCAGCTGAGATCAATCAGTTTGCATTGGATATTCTTAACGAATCAGGCTTTTCCACTGGGCAGAATGAACAAGGGCATTATGGTTTTTTTCATGGATTGGGTCATGGGTTGGGCTTGGATATTCATGAAGCACCACGGTTATCAGCTGCTAATCAAACCCCATTAAAAGGTGGCGAGGTGATAACAGTTGAACCTGGATTGTATTATCCCGAATGGGGTGGGGTTAGATTAGAAGATGTGATTGTTGTAACAGCTAATGGCTGTGAATGTTTGACTGAATGTGAGACAAAGTTAGGAGTTAGAAGTTAGGAGTTAGGAGTTAGGAGTTAGGAGTTAGGAGTTAGGAGTTAGGAGTTAGGAGTTAGGAGTTAGGAGTTAG
>JAUZSW010633249.1:0-13877 GCA_034780735.1 Hyalogyrina grasslei
TGATAATATTTACCTATTACAGGTTGCCACCTGTATTTTTGTCGTAAAAAAGCCCTTGCCGGGGCTTTTTTCATTTATCAGAATGATGTTCTAAACGAAAATATAAAATAAATTCCATAAACTGGGAGTATTAATTATCTGTAAACCATAAAATAGAATACTGATAACGCATACTACCACAGTATATATGTTTTTATTTATTATTTGACAGCATTCATAAAAGTCGCTTAGTGGATAATTCTATCAAAGGCTAAAATGCACCAATCTGTATATCAGTTTATTGAAAAATAACTTAGCGACTGGATATAGAATATTATACTTTTAGGATAGGATTCTTATTTAAATCTTCAGAAGCTAAAGTAAGATGACCTAAAGAGAATAGTTTTAACTACTTTTGTTACCAATAAATTTAAAATAAATGGCTATAACTAAACGTCCCACATTAACAATAGCACTGCTCCCCATTGTTTTATTAGTAGGTATGCTTTATTTTAACATTAAAAATTATGGCGACGAATCTGTTGCGGGTCCCAATCAAATTGCTCTTTTATTGGCCGGAGCTATTGCTGGGGTAATAGCTATAATATTGGGGCACAAATGGAGCGATATTCAAAAAAAGATAATTAGTGTTATTGGCGAGTCTATTTCATCAATATTAATACTATTGCTGATTGGAGCGCTTGCTGGCACATGGATGATAAGCTGTGTAGTACCTACTTTAGTGTATTATGGGTTAAATTTGCTTAACCCTAAATATTTTTTGGTTGTTGCGGTAATAATAAGTGCTGTTGTATCTGTATCAACAGGTAGTTCGTGGTCAACTATTGCTACCATTGGCGTGGCACTGTTTAGTATTGGTATTGCCATGGGGTTTAATAAAGGTGTTGTTGCGGGAGCAATAATATCAGGTGCTTATTTTGGCGATAAAATGTCGCCTCTGTCTGACACTACAAACTTAGCCTCGGCTATGGCCGGTAGCGACCTTTTTACCCATATTAAATATATGGCCTATACTACAATACCCACAATAAGCATAACGCTAATAATATTTTTAATAATAGGTTTTACAACAGAGCATCACGTTACAAATGGCAGTACTAATGAAATTTTAACAGCTATTAATTCAACTTTTACAATAAGTCCACTATTGCTTTTAGTTCCCGCTATACTTATTGTGCTGATAATTAAAAAAATGCCCCCACTGCCGGCAATATTTGCTGGAGTACTACTCGGAGCTGTATTTGCCATAATATTTCAACATAAATTATTAGTTAGTATTATAAGTGGTAATCACAGTTATATTGAATCTGTTTTTATGGCAACTCTAAACAGTATGTTTGGTACAGTTGAGATACATACAAGTAACGAGCTTGTTAATAATCTTTTATCAACAGGCGGAATGGCAAGTATGCTCGATACTGTTTGGCTTATTTTAACAGCTATGGTGTTTAGTGGTATTATGGAGTCGGCCGGATTACTTAATCGCATTAGTGAAAGTATTATGAAATTTGCCACATCAACAGGCTCGCTTGTGGCATCAACAGTGGCAACAAGTATATTTATGAACATAACAGCATCGGAGCAATATATTTCAATTGTTATACCTGGACAGATGTATAAGCAGGCATATAAAGACCGAGGTTTGAAACCCGAAGTGTTGAGCCGAACACTGGAGGATGGAGGTACTGTAACATCAGTGCTTGTGCCGTGGAATACATGTGGGGCTGTGCAGAGTTCGGTTCTTGGTATTTCAACATTTACCTACGCTCCTTATGTGTTTTTTAGTATATTAAGTCCTTTAACAACTATCTTTTTTGCCTATTTTAATATTGGCATAAGAAGATACAGCGATGATAAGCTTAAAAACTAAATTGCATCTATTATTAATGATGAAAAAACTATCTTTTCTGTTAACTTTGTTATTCGATAGATAGTTATAGTTTATAAGTATCAAAAGAGGGACAAAACTAAAATCTATTGTGAATAATTACTGTATTTAAATTAAAACTATGAAGAAAGAAGATTTTCAGGTTAAAACTCTTGGCATTAATAATGTAAAATCGCCACTACTTCAAACACCTCGAACCGAAAGCTCAACATATAAATTTATAAGCGATAGCGATAGGATACTTTACGATACTACCCTTAGTGGCTACAATAAAACTGTGGCAGATGGTGTTGAACCAATCTCTTTTGAGAAGGCGGGACCTTATGGCAATTTGTTTTTTGAACCCGCTAAAACAAAAGTAGGTATTGTAACTTGTGGTGGTCTTTGCCCAGGGTTAAACGATGTTATTCGTAGTATTGTAAATCAGCTGCATTACCGATATGGAATTAATAGGGTAGTGGGTTTTAAATATGGATATGAAGGTTTGATATCTAAATATAACCACGAGGTGGTGGAGTTAACTCCTCAGATGGTTGAAGGTATTCACTTGACAGGAGGAACATTTTTAGGCTCATCGCGAGGTGGACAAGATGTGGGACAAATGGTTTATACTTTAGAAATAATGAACCTTAATATTCTATTTTGTATTGGTGGAGACGGAACCCTTAGGGGTGCTCATGCTATTCAGCAAGAGATAGAGAAGCGAAACTTGAAAATTGCTATTGGAGGCATTCCAAAAACAATTGACAATGATATTAATTTAATTGAAAAAAGTTTTGGGTTTGAAACGGCATTTACTACTGCTAACGATATTATACGTTATGCACATAATGAGGCCGATGGCGCTTATAATGGCATATCTATAGTTAAGCTTATGGGACGCGATTCTGGTTTTATTTCAGCCCATGCTGCTTTAGCTATTCAAGAGGTTAATTTTGTGTTAGTTCCAGAAATAGAGTTCGATTTATATGGTCCTCATGGGTTTTTAAAGGCGCTTAGAGAGAGATTAGAATCGCGCCATCATGCTGTTGTAGTAGTTGCAGAAGGTGCAGGACAACACTTTTTTGAGAATGAAGAAAAACAGTTAGATGCCTCTGGGAATGTTAAGAAAAAAGACATTGGCTTGTACTTAAAAGAGAAAATTTCGGAAGAGTTTAAGGCTAAAGACTTCCCATTCTCATTAAAATACATAGACCCCAGTTATATTATACGTAGTGCTCCGGCTAATGCCAATGATAGTAAATTCTGCAGCCTATTGGCACAAAATGCGGTACATGCAGCCATGGGTGGGCGAACTGATTTTGTTGTGGGAAACTGGAACGACCAATTTACACTTTTAACCATACCTATAACAGTAGCAAAGCGTAAAAAAATAGATGTTGATGGTGAATTGTGGTGGAATATTCTGGAAACAACAGGGCAGCCGGCAAGCATGTTAAATACTAAAGGTTGGTATCATAAAAATAAGGAGGATAAGTAATAATGCTGATATATTTTATAGGATACATAGCTGCCGGTAAAAAAAGATGGGGGCAAAAATTAGCAAAAGAGCTGAAATATAATTTTGTGGATACACGTGAAATTATGGAACAAAATTCAGGTTTGAAGTTTGCTGAACTATTACAAAATCGAGAAATGTTTATTGAGCTTGAACAAAATGCTTTACACGAAGTGTCAAAATTGAGTAATACCATTGTTGCCACAAGTGAGATGCTGCCATGTAGAGCCAGTAATATGGATATTTTAAACAGTACAGGTGTCACTTTCTATCTAAAAGCCGGTGTTGGTTGTATTATGATGAAAATAGGTAATAAATCGAATAATATACCACTACTTCAGGGAATTGAGCATAATTTTATTCCTGATTTTATAAAAATGGAACTTGCTAACCGAAAGCCCATCTACAGTAAAGCCCAAATTAGCTATATGGCACGAGAGTTAACTATGGATAAACTTTTATCATTGGTTAATGAAACAGCCCATGGCTGAGATGATTGTTAAGCCACACGCGAGAAATGATTAAATTGTGTAGTAAATAACAATCAGTTGGGCACAAATATAAACAGATGAAATTGAGACTTGATTATATTGCCTCTGTTTTTATGTGTAGGTACTACTAATTTGTAGGAAATAATATACAAATAATTATCTTTGTTGCGTATGGAATAAACTTTTGTATGTTTTAAGATGCAAATACACCATACTACCAAACCATGAAGTTAAATTGTAAATTTTAAATATGAAAATATTACTACTTATTGTGTTAATAGGATTCGCAACATCAAACCTTCTGTTAGGGCAAACATCATTGCAAAATATAAATACCGAAGAGTTTACGGAGACTACTCCTTTTGTGTCGTTCGACGGGACAAAACTTGTTTATGTTTCAAACAAAACAGGCACATGGCAAATATATCAATGTAATAAAGTAGATAATGGCTCATGGTCTACTCCTGAACTGATAGTGTTTGAAGGGAGTTCGCTTGGTGTTGGAACACAATTTTATGACCCAGCTTTAAGTGCCATGGCAAACACACTATATTTTTCATCAAATTTAGATGATAATAAAGGAGGTAAAGATATATATTACTCCGTTTTGAAAGATGGTAAATGGCAGTCTCCTAAAAATTTTAATGAAATAAACAGTTCAAGCAACGAATCGGCACCTATGGTTTCGGCGGACAATAACTATCTGTTTTTTGCGCGCGATACTATTATAGATAAAGAGACAATAAATAAAATATTCTATTCGTGGAGAGATGGTAATAGAGATTGGGTTAAGCCAATACCTCTTGCTTATAAAATTAATGCCTTTGATGAAAGTTACCCTTTTTTATGTGAAGATAATAGAGTTCTATTTTTTTCGTCTAAAAGAAATAAAGACCCCAAAGGATATAATCTTTTTAGCACATCAATGGTTGCTAAAAATGTATGGACTGACCCTTATCCCATGACCGATATAAATACTGACCTTGATATTATTCGACCATCTAAAGTCGCTAATAATAATCAACTTTATTTTGCGCAATTTCAACAAAAAAGGAAAGAGTCTTTAGGCAAAATATATGTATCGGATATTCCAAGTGATAAACTTCCTAAAAAAGTATATGAGTTTAAAGGTGTGATTACCGATACGGCAGGAAACCCTTTGGAATCGACCATTATTATCCGTTATGGCGATAATATGGAAAAGGTTGGTGAGCAAGTAACAAAAATGCCTGAAAGTAGTTATCATTTTTATTTTACTCAAGGGCGTAAGCTTGAGTTTGAGGTTTTTGCTAAAAATTACTCACATAGTTTTCTTGAATACGATGCCAGCTTTAATTCGGAAATTCCTAACGAGCCACTTGTAAAGAATATACAGTTATTTAACAAATCGACACTACTATTAAATGTATTTGACCAAGAGATATTTGAGCCACTAAAGGCAGAAGTGAAGATACTAAATACGCAGAATGAGGATATATCTTCTGATATAATTACAGATAAAGGTAATGGTAGATACGAGTTGATTCTTGATATTGGACAAGAATATAAAATTAATATATCAACAAAAGATTACGATACCTACAGCTTTAATTTTAACTTAGATGAAGTTGTTCAGTACAGTCAATTTGAAAAGGATATTGAGCTTTCGCCATCGAAATCTGATTTTGAAATAAGCATTTTCGATATGGATACCGATAAGACTATTGACGAGGTTGAAATTATAATTACAAATCTTGATAAAAATGAGACCATTGTTAAAAAAGTTAGACGAGATGAGAATGGTAAATTTGTGGTTGATTTGCGAGATGGTGATAAGTACAATATAAATGTAAATGGACCCAAAGGGTATGCTTTTTACAATACAACAGTTGATATGTCGAGTGGTGAGAATAAAAAGCTTGATGTTAGATTAATGCCACTTAAGGCCAAAACAAAACTGGTACTTAACGATATTACTTTTGAAACAAACTCGGCAGAGTTAAACTCAAGTTCGTTTGCTGAGTTAGACCGTGTTGTTAAATTGTTAACCGACAACCCAGAGATAAATATCGAAATATCGGCACACACCGACGATGTTGGCTCTAATGCTTATAATGAAAGATTAAGCTTGAAAAGAGCACAATCGGTTGTTGTATATTTAGTAAATAATAAATTACCCGAAAATAGGCTACTGCCTAAAGGCTATGGCGAGACTAAACCTATTGTTCCAAATAACTCTGACGAGAATAGAGCAAAAAATAGAAGAGTTGAGCTGAAAATTACTGACATAAATTAAATACCTAAGAGCAATGATTAAATATTATATACTAACAATAATTGTTCTTGCAAGTTTTGTAAACACGCAAGCTCAAACCAGTGAACTAAAATACAAGGATATTTATGAAGAGTTGAGCAGTATGCCCAAAAGTGAAGCTTTTGATCTACTACAAACATACCAAAAGCAAGATCCTTATCATGCTAATACATACTATCAGTTAGGTATGATTGCCGAGTATCTATCCAAAACTTTTGATCCGTTAACAGACTACGTTAACCTCTCTTATTTTATTTACCATGCTAATCTTTACTATGCTTTATCGTTAAAATATTTAGATGAGAAAGAGGCTAAGAAAAATCATAGCTTTTATCAGGATGTTACACCTGCCGAAGGTGAGAAAAAGGCGAGTTATACACAGATTATAAATAGCCTAAATGAAAAAATAGCAGAGGTTAAAGAGTTTGAAAAAAACATAAATACAATAAGAGAGAATTATTTTGGAGCTGTGAGTAATTACGCAAATAGTTTAAACGGTTTTAAAACAATTGTTGATAAGAATAGTCAACTAAAAAACATCTATCTAACTGCAAATAGTGAATTAATTACTGATATTGAGAATATTGGACTGCATTTTGATTCAACTATCTATTATTTTGGTATATATAAAGATGCAATATCTAAATTTCCTATAAAAGATTATAATCAATCATATACACTCGACTCTATCAATACATACAAATTAGATGGTCTTACAAAATCGAATTTTCTTAAAAATGATATTGTTTTATGGAACTATAAAGCATGGTCGGATAGTGTTTTGTCAATTATAAATAATAACATTAGTCAGCTTAGGTTTGATATACAAGAAGAGGGTGAAAAGATTAAATCATTATATAATTTAGTAGAACTAAAAAAAGAGTATTCTGCAGATTTTGACTATTATAGTATAGATAATAAGTTAGCTTATAGAGTTGGGAGGTATGATTTTCAACCATTAATATTAAATATATTTAATTATCAAGTTGGAAAGCTTAACCTATTAATAGGAAGTAAAAAACCTATTAACAGCCCTACACAAATAAATAATACATCAGTTAGTTTTTATAATAAACTTCTATTTTACAATGAATTAGTTGATAAAAAACAAACTACCAGTTCTGAATTGCTGATATTAAAGCAGAATACAATACCCATTAATATACTAAAATACCAAGAGTATGTAAATACAAATTTTAATAACAATAAAGGGTTAACAAATTTTATAAATAGTGAATCCGGAAAAATTGATAAAATTTTGGATAAATCATTCCAAAACTTGAAAAAAATGGTAATAAACGATAAAAACAGACAATATCAATTTACTCAAGTAATACAATTCGATAAGGGAAGTATATCGCTTGCAAGTATAAAGGAGCCGTTGTCTGGTAAAAAGATTAATTATTACTATACCACATCAATAGTTGTTGATGATAATGGTAATAAATATGTTTCGGGTTATTATAATGCCGAAAAGAAAAATACAAAAGCATTTATTGCCAAATGCGATAGTTCTTTAAATTTAAAATGGATTAAGAAGTATGATTTGTCAATAAATAAGAAGAATCGGGTAAATAATTATGCAAGTCATATTGCACTCACCAGTAATGGATGTATATCGTTAATTCATACACGCGATACCATTGATAGTACAGTGAAAATTAAAAATTGGGAGATAACCCTTTCCAGAGATGGTAAAGAGTTGTCGAAAAATACAACTGGACCTAATTTAGTTCCTCGATATTTTATTTATGATGATATTAATGAGAAAATAATAGCCGCCTATAAGGGGATGCAGTTTCGCGACAACGAAGAGGAGATAGATGCAATGATTATTGAATATGCCGATTCTATTGGTGGCAAAATATGGGAAACTCCTCTTTTTTTTAAAGGAGAGCTTATAAATATTATTAAATCGAATGATAAATATATAGTGGCAGCAAACTTTACAAAATTAACATATATAGGTGAAGATATTATTTTAGAGAATAATATGACTAACTCATTTTTCGGTATTATTGATAAAAAAGGATCCTTAGTAGATGTTAAAACTTATCCTTTGCCCAATAGTTATTACCTAACACATGCTGTCAAGCTCAACAGTGAAACTATAAATTTGCTGGGTGTTAAAACAGATGAAACCGACCTGTATAGGGTTAAAAATGATCCTAAAATTAAACTATTCTATCTGTTATTAGATACAGATGGTAATATTGAATATAAATACTAGGGGATGGATAATGTTGTAACGGACAAAGATCAATTAATTGATCTTAAAAACTTAATTGCCTATTTGAGTAAAATAGTTACAGATGATAGGTTAGAGTTGTTTAATAAAGTATTACAAGATCGTACTAAATATATTACTGTAGCTCTTGAGAATATTTACCAACCGCACAATGCTAGTGCTGTATTACGAACCGCAGAATGTTTTGGAGTGCAAGATGTACATGTTATTGAAAACGATAATGCCTATAATGTAAATCCGGATGTTACCATGGGTTCAAACAAATGGATTAATCTTTATAAGTATAATGAGTTAGAAAACAATACATTATCAACTATAAATAAGCTTAAAAATAAAGGTTATCGTATTGTAGCTACAACTCCGCACCATAATGATGTGACCCTTAATGATTTTGACCTTTCAGCAGGTAAAGTTGCTCTGTTTTTTGGTACAGAACTAAAGGGTTTGTCAAATACGGTTATTGAAAATGCTGATGAATTTTTGAAAATACCAATGTATGGCTTTACCGAGAGTTTTAATATATCGGTTAGCGCATCAATAATACTGCATCAGCTTACAAATAAACTACATGCTAGTAGTATCAATTGGCACCTTTCTGATACTGAAAAGAATATAATAATGCTAAAATGGCTTATGAAAACAGTTAGAAAATCGGAATTAGTTATGGATGATTTTTTTAATACTAATAATATTGATGTAGATGCTTTTACCAAGAGTTTTTATAATTCGGAATATTAGTAAGCCATATATTTATGGTAAATTTAAATGATTTTACCATAGTTTATAGTCTATATTTCCACGCTTAAATAAGTTGGGTATTGCTTATAAATATTGATTTAGTAACAATGGGTTTGTTTTTTAATTACAAAACAATAGAATAATAGATGCCAAGACGAAGAAGACTTAGAAAGGTAGTTGCACCACCAGGTTTTAAAGGGTACAAACCCTATGGTACAAGTGTCGATAGTAGTGATGCTATTGAATTGCTATATGAAGAGTATGAGGCAATAAAGCTTGCCGATTACGATTTGTTAAATCATAAAGAGGCATCTTGGTTAATGGGTGTGTCGCGACCAACATTTGCACGAATATACGAAAGTGCACGACGTAAGATTGCTTCAGCTTTGGTTGATGTTAAAGAGATTAGAACTGTATATGGCAATGCTTTTCTTGATAAAGGGTGGGTGTATTGTAACAGTTGTAAATCTAAATTCACTATTCCTACAAATAGTGAAAATCACTCTTGCCCACTTTGTAAATCATCGGATGTTGGTGGTGTGAAAAGTGAGTAATTACTTAATCTTTGCTAAAGGTATCTTTATTATTAATGCTAAGTTACAGATATTATATTAAGCAATAAAAAAAGGTAACCCTGTAAGGATTACCTTTTTTTATTGTTATTAAAAACCTTCTATCCTAAAGGAAGAATTTCTTTTTTATGAACTTCGTTTATTACCTGTGCCATTGATGCGTAAATTGCAGATAAACCGGTAAATATACCTTCGTACCCAGCTATAACTTTTATAGTATGGTTACCCGTAAAGTCTGAAATAGCCAGTAGGAAGAAGAGAATGGTTAAACTTAAAAATACAACTTGAGTAGCTCTGTTTAGTTTAATTGAAGCAATATACATGCCGCCGGTATAAATACCCCACATTAAAAGGTAATATCCCATAGATGCTGGAGAAGGAGAGCTGCCAATTCCTAAGGTTGGTAATGCCCAAATTGCAACAAGCGACAACCAGAAAAACCCGTAAGAGGTGAAAGCTGTTAATCCAAAGGTGTTTCCTTTGCCAGATTCAAGTACTCCGGCTATAACCTGTGCTAAGCCACCTACAAAAATACCCATGCCCATAACTGTTGTATCAAGCGTTGTGATACCTGCATTGTGGATATTTAACAAAACTGTTGTCATTCCAAAACCAATCAGACCTAAAGGTGCTGGATTTGCTGAATTATTACTCATAATTTATTTAATTTACTGATGTTTTCAAATTTTTCACAAAAGTAGCTTAAATTTTGACATAATCAAACACTTATATTCGAACTAGTTAAACTTGTGTTGTTCATTAAATTAGCAACTTCATAAAAACACTAAATTACAAGTTGTTAAAATAAAATTTCACTCTATTTTATACTCAAAATTGTAGAATATCAGACCTTACAAGGTCATTAATTATTCATTTAAACACTTTTTGTTGAATATTATAATATTTTAGAAATGTAAGATTATTTATAACTAATTAGTGCGAGTTTAAGGTAAATAATCAACATCAATTTTAGCCATAGACCTAAATATATTTACTCATGCATTTTTATTCATTGCCTTTAGCGATTTTAGTATACTTTTCATTTGAAATCTATTGCCTTTATCTTCAAAAGGACACGATTTAACCTCTTGTGGATAATTACATAACTGAGCATATTTTAATATATTAGTCTCTTCCATAAGTATTAATGGGCGAATAATATCAAATTCGCCTTTAAACATTTGTAAATTTGCCGGCATAGAACTTATATTGCCGTGATTTACCATGTTCAACAATAGGGTTTCTATAGCATCATCCATGTGGTGACCTAATGCCAATTTATTACAGCCATACTCTTTAACCGCTTTAAAAAGTTCGGTACGTCTATTCCATGAGCAGATAAAACAAGGAGATTTTTTACTTTCTGATATATCGCCAAGCTCAATGCTCTTATAGTATAATGGTATTTCAAATTTGCTGCATAATTCTTCTAAAAACACTTTATCTATCTCGTAAGGTGCATCATCAACTTCGATATGAATGGCTTTTATCTCAAATTTAAAAGGAATAACTTTACGCTGCATTGCCAATGCCTCTAACAAAAATATAGAGTCTTTTCCTCCGGATACTGCCACCATAACAGCATCGTTCTCTTTAATTAGTTTGTATTTATGAATTGCTTTTCCCACTCTCTTACGAGTACTAGACATAAAAAGGCTATCTCTCTTAGATTCTGTTATTTTGTTCATTGTAACTTATTTTACGACAAATGTTGTACTTTTTTGTTGATATAAAAATATTTAGTTTGCTTTGTTGAAAAATATCTCTTTTATGGAAATTATATTTATACTTACCGAACAAGCCGTACACGAAAATATTGGGGCTGCTGCTCGTGCAATAAAAACAATGGGTTTTAATGAATTAAGGCTTATAAATACAAATAAACATTTAGAGAAAGAGGCTAAGTGGCTGGCACATGCATCGTACGATATTATTGAAAATGCTAATGTTTATAACACTTTAAGTGATGCTTTAACAGATATTGATTTTACAATTGCCACAACTGCTAAAAAAAGAAGTGTAAAGTTCGACTATTATACACCCGAGCAAGCAAATGGTATTATAGAATCGAAACAAGAATCAGTAAAAAAAATAGCTGTTATTTTTGGACGAGAAGAGAGTGGACTTACAAATGAAGAGTTGTCGTTGTGCGATATAGCTGTTACAATACCTTTGAAAATGCCATATCCCTCAATAAATTTAGCACAATCAGTAATGATTATGGCATACACATTGTCAAATTGTGAATTAAAAACCAATAATTCTGACAACAATACTAATAATTATGTGTTCTTAAAGCAAAAGACAAAAGAACTTTTAAGTACACTTAACATAAAGGTGGGTGATAATTTGTACGGGAGAATTATGGAACGGCTATCATTAATTAAAAGTCAAGACATAAATATATTACTATCTATAATTGGCAAAATAAACAAAAAAGAGTAAAATGGGCTATGCGGTAACACAATTAAATACTGGTGGAATAATGACTAACTACGATTGTTCTGTTAGATGTGCCCATTGTAGACATAATGCATCGCCACTAAGAGCAAAAGGATTTATCTCTGAGGAAATGATTGATAAAATCCTAAATAAGCTTGAGTCGGTTGGCTGCAAATCGGTTCATATCGAGGGTGGCGAGCCTTTTTTATACCCAAATGAGTTAATAAGAGCTACTCAACAGATAAACGAAAGTGCTATACATTTAGAGCACATTATTACCAACTGCTCATGGTATAAAAACCATAAAGATGCTACACAGTTATTGAAAAAACTCAAATCTCATGGATTAACGCGCTTAATATTAAAGGTAGGTCCTTTTCAGAACGAAAGTATTCCTCTTAAAAAAGTGCAAAATGTAGCCAAAGTTGCCGAGCTGTTAAGTATTAATATTATGATTTGGGATAATGAGGTATATCCTGATGTATCGTCATTTGATGTAACAAAAACACATTCGCTCAAAAAATATCTTAAAAAGTATGGCAATGACTACATGAAAAAACTTGCCGAATGTTTTAATGTTACTTTTGCAGGTAGGTCATTTGAGGTTTATGGAAAATATCTGAACACATACCCAATACCTGATTTGTTAAACCAAAATCAAGGGTGTGATAAAGATTTTCCTACAGAAAATCACTTTCATGTTGATTTGAATGGTAATTTTATATTTTCGCATACCAATGGTGTAACTTGTAGTATCGACGATATTGGCAAGGAGCTTGATCCAAAAAAATACCCATATCTTTCAATTTTGATTAATGGTGGTATTGAGAGTATGCTTAAACTTGCAGTTAATAAATATGACTTTAAAGAAAAGCCGGAAGGGTATATTAGCAAGTGTCATTTGTGTTTTGATATTAGACATTTTTTGGTTGTTAAACAAGGTGTAAATTCGCCAGATTTGCAGCCCCTTGATTTTTATCGCAACTATTGATTCCGAAAAAAAAGATTGAATGTAGATTGATTGAGCCAGATTGAAAAATAAATATTGATTGAAAAAGATTGCTAAAAATATATTGATTGTAGAATACTGACTAAAAATTCATGAAAAAAATTGAATGAAGATTGAATGACCTAACCAACAATAAATATACCACATCAAAAAAGCAATCTTCTGATTTTTATTTAGAATACATCTAAATTTAAGAAATATCTCTGTTTTACAGAACAATTAAGCAATCTTATTTGTAAAAACATAGTTCAAAAGAACAAATAAGTATTCTTTAAAAAAATATAAGTATATTTATAAAGTATGTTTCTAATGAATATAATTATATGTTTTGAAATGCGATAAAACAGAACAAGCTTAAAATAGTTGGTATTGGTTTTATATCGTTAATAAACAATAACCAGTTTTAAATAAAAATAGGTTAACAAAACTTAACAATGAATATTTTATTTTTACTTATAGGTGTGAGTTTTTTGGCAGCCCTTGTGTTTTTAGCTCTTTTTTTATGGGCTGTTAAAACTGGGCAGTATGATGATACTTATACACCTTCAGTAAGGATACTTTTTGACGATGAGGAGCCTGAGGAGCCTGAATAATTATTAATGATTAGTGGTTAATTGTTAAATAGGGTTACCCATATAGTTCTCAATGTATTGATTAGGTGATTTGTATTTGGTATAGATAGGTCAATGTAATATTCA
>JAUZSW010634360.1:0-13866 GCA_034780735.1 Hyalogyrina grasslei
TAGGAGTTAGGAGTTAGGAGTTAGGAGTTAGGAGTTAGGAGTTAGGAGTTAGGAGTTAGGAGTTAGGAGTTAGGAGTAAAAGTAAGACAAATGCTCCTGCGCTGTCAGAGTTTTAAAAGATGCGGCAAGAATCCCCGTTTCTTCTTGGACACGGGCAAAGTAGCATAGGCGTCTCGCCTGTGACAATATCGGTTCTGCAGAAACGGCGACAAGGAATGGAAATAAAAAGATGGGCGTTCAACATTGAAAATCTAATTTTGAATGGAAACAGTCAAGATTATATAGCAGTTTTTTATATAGGCGTGCCCCTTGCGGGTCCCATAATGTAAAATAGGGTCTAGTTAAGTTAATTGTTTGTATGCTGTTACAAACACAAAAAAAGGAGACAGATAAGAGCAGTTATGTTAGTTATAGTATCGTTGTAGTTTGTAGTAATTGAGGCAATTATGCTTCTAATCACCAAAAAATTGGAGAAAGATGATGAAAAAGTATTGTGAAAAAATGGCGGAAGGGATGGTTGAAGAGTTGATGGTCACAAGTGGAAAAGGGAGACTAAATTTATGTTGTAAACTGTTGAAGTTCACACTTATAGAACTCCTCGTAGTGATAGCTATTATCGCGATCCTCGCCAGTATGCTGTTGCCGGCCTTAAATATGGCGCGGGAAAAAGCTAGAGGTATAAAATGTCTGAGTAATCATAAACAGTTATTGAGTGCACAGAATTTGTATGCAGATGATAATAATGGCTGGTCTTCATGGACTTATGACCCAGCAGTTAATAGAACCTGGGGTATGCGTTTAAGAGATCTTAAATACATTCCAAATCCACCAGCTGGTGATAATTATGAAAGTAGTATTCTTATATGTCCAAGCAAAGGTTCACGGGTATGGAATCGTACTATCGGGATGAGAGTATATGGCGGTGCAAATAAAATTACCTATAGAATTCAATCTGATAGACCTGAATCAAATGATTTCTGGAATGTTAATTTTATATTACATTGGAAATCACCATCAACAATGATTCTGATTGGTGATGCGGCTAATGGATTGGGCGGAGCCGCTTATCCCTACTACCAATTTGAAATGGGTTCAAGTGATCGCACATCATTACAAACCAGACATTGCGACAAAGTAAATGTTGGTTTTGCCGACGGACATGCCAAAGCTTTTAAAGGACGTGAATTGAGAGACAAAGACAGTAATAGTACATTTTGGTTTAAATTCCGCGATGAAAATGGCAATAATATATTAGTTCCATAACATGGTATGATATTTTCAGTCTACATCGTCAGTTTACAATAATTAAACGGTCTGTAGACTGATAGCCGAAGAGTTAGACTACACTTTTAGTGTGCAAGCAATACGCTCAAAAAAATACGCTAAAGCTGTGAACTCCGACAAGGACTCATAATCGCGTCCCTTTTTCGTGGATAAATTAGCTAGAGGCAGAACAGAAACGTTACTTTCGTTAAAGTTTACTTTAGCGTGTTTTGTCTTTGAGTATAAAAAGCCAATCAAACTAAAAACTACCCATAATGGATATATACTTCAAACGGTTGAAATCTTAGCTTTTTACGCACCCTGATAACGCTGTTTCTGCCCTTTGCAAATTAGAGGTTACTTCTAGTAGCCAGTAACTTACAAAACACAGTTCAGCATTACCATCATCACGAAAAAAGTTAAGGTTCTTCCCGCTCGAAGTATAATTGCTATTGGAGAAAATAAAATGAAAAAAATAGAAAAATTTTTATGTTGTATGTTTGTTCAACTATTTCTACTAGGTTTCGCATGTTCATCATTTGCGATTGAAAATTTGATTGAAAATCCTGGATTTGAAGAGGCTATGCCACAAACTGGCAGTGGCTGGAATTATACTCTCGGCTCTTGGGAAGTTTTTTTGAATGCAGGTGAACAATATGGCAATGTTGAACTTTCCAGTGATAGCCATGCTGGTAGTTATGCGATAAAACTTGAAGCGACATCAGAAAATAATTCACAGAACAATGTCCAGATTATTCCTACATTGACAGAAGAGATTACAGGCGAACAACAACTTACAATATCTGGTTATCTTAAGACGACTGGTGATGGAGTGGGTTTTTATAGGGTGAAAACATATAATGCGGCTAACACTCTATTACAGACACTCTATGGATCTTCACGGAGTAATATAGTTAATTGGCAAAGACTGGAAATGGTATTCACTACCCATGCTGATACTCAAAGTATTAAAGTAGAGTTTTGTAATGGAGGTCAAGGGACTGTGCTGTATGATGATCTGTCACTTTCAAATCTTCCGCCAGAGCCGACTTTCCCGGCATTTCCAAATGCCTACAATTACTTTCCCTACGGTGGATATTTTTATTACGTCGTTACTGCTGAATTTGGCAACAACCCCAGAGTATGGGAATGCCTAATGCGTCAATTCCGGAAAAATAATTTAAATACCGGAATTAGTGTATATCTTATGCAAGAAGATAAATTAGCTGAAAATGATGATAGCGGAACTTCTTGGATGGGGAATTTATTTAAAAAATATAATATTAAAATGATGCCAAAAATGGAAACCGTTCGTTTTTTTACTGATGGCGTTGAGAATTTTCCTGAAAATTTAACTTCGACCGATATTAAAAACTTAAAATTTGTTGATACTTATAATTTCGATATTTGCAAAAATTTTGCAGCAGATTACACGGATACAATACTTGCTTATAATATTAGTGATGAACCGCGGGCAAGGAGTTTGTCTACCTGTTTAGCGGCTGAAGAACTGTTCCACACAGAACTCAGTGTAAATCACCCTGCTATTCCGCTGTTAAATATGGATATGGATATTTATCTAAATTATGTCCCAATATATTTTGGCGATCATTACCCTATTCGTTCGACTGTTGGGTCATCAGGGCGTAATCCCTGGGATGTGGGAAAAGTTGTTAAAGCTGTAACCTTGCAAGAAGCTGCTCCTCCAGTTTGGGTGATGCTACAGGCTTTTTCCAGTTGGAAGTATAAATGGGAGTTGCCAACGATTGCAGAATTACGCCTTATGACTTGGGCGGTTATCGCCAACGGAGGTAAAGGAGTTTTTTATCATGGGATCATTCATCGACCAAGATGGCGCGTTAATAGTGGTTATGATACGGTTATTTTAGAGGAGACTAGTTTATACACAGATCAATGGGTAACATTGGGCGAAATAGGTAAAAATTTAAGAGCGATTGGCCCAATTTTACTAAAAAGCAATCTCGAAGAAAACAATAATTTTACGACAGAATCAGATACGTTATCAGGTGAATTTTATAATGGACCGGCGATTACCGTAACTGCCTTGAAAGATAGTTATACAGGTGGATACTTTTTGGCCCTGCAGAATCAGGATATTAATGAAACAAGAACTGGAACGCTGGTGGTTGATAGTTCAATGGCAAGTGGACGCGTACTCTATGATATGTTTGATATGCAAAATGTAAGTTTTACCGAATACCGTCATCAGTTAACCTTAAAACCCGGTGATGCACGTTTCTTTTATTTAGGCTCCGCAGGCTGGGCAGTTGAGATTGGAAAAGCTTTAGCCAAAAACCATTATCTCAATGAAAAAGAGTTGTATGATATTGATTCTGATCTAGCTTTAAATAATAATATAAATATCGCCACGGCCACGGCAAAATATAATGGTGCACTGAATGCCTTTTCGCAAGGGAATAGTACCGCTGGTTACGAGCAGATGCTTGATGCACGGAGTGCCTTAACTGCTATTATCACTGCCCAAAGTACATTAACCCAGTGTCTTGAAAATATAGCTACAATACGTGATTTGCTTTCTGAAATTACGCTTATATATAAGCAAAACCTTGATTATGTTATCCCACCATCAATTCAAGCAGCAACAGCTGCCCATGCAAAATGGAATGAAAATACCGCTGATCCAGTGATGCAGTATTATCTTGATGAGACCGCTGATTGTCTGCATGATCTATTAGAAAATGAAGAAAATGTCTATAAAGGTCAAGCAAATGCAGTGGCAATTGAGTTTGCAAATCTTTTATCTAGAACCCAGCAACTAAGTTCAGATGTGTTGAATAATATACATCTAAACCCAAATGCCTCTTTTGAGAATGAAACACAGAAATGGAGTTTATCATGGACAGAAGGCGGTTCGACACTTGTAACTACAACCGAAACAAAGCATACAGGAACAACATGTTTGAAGTATATCAGTGGGGGGACTTCATCCAAGGGTGGGCCTATCAGCGTACCAGTACAAGTACTCAAAGCAGGTAGTGGAAAATATAATGTCACAGGGTATGTAAAAATTTCGGCTGGCGATGTAAGTTCAGGGACTATAGAACTCTATTTAAACGTAATAGATGGTAACGGTAATAAATTAAAAACTTATTATGATCAACAATTTACAGCTATAACAACTGATAAATGGATTGCTCTATCATCATCATTTTCTATACCTAAAGAGGTTAACGGCAAGCCAGTGGTTGGCATTAAGGTTAGTATGGCCATGCGTAATTTTCCCAATGCTAGAGCAGTTTTTATTGATGACCTGAAGCTTTTTAAAGCTCCAGAGGTCGCAAATGATATTCATCTGAATCAGAATGCCTCCTTTGAGAATGGTACTGATAAATGGAGTTTATGGCACGAATATGGAGCAACTATAGGCACAACGACCGCAACAAAGTATACTGGAACTAAATGCTTAAAATATACTAGTGGTGGGACTACGTCTAAAGGTGGACCCTTTAGTGAAATATTAATAAAAACCGGCAGTGGAAATTATAAAATTACCAATTATATAAAAATTTCAGCAGGAGCCGCAAGTTCAGGTACTGTACAGTTGTATTTGTACGCCAAAGACAGTAGTGGGAGTACGCTTGCAACCTATCCTGGGATAGTATTAAATAATATAGTAACAGATCAATGGATACCTTTATCATTGGAGTGTTCAGTTCCATCCGTGATCGACGGTAAGGTCGTTGCTGGAGTGCAGCTCGGTATGGCTATTCGCAATTTTCCCGATAACATATCTGTTTTTATTGATGACTATAAATTGTTTAAAACTGATTAAACTAACAACTTAACGGCGTGAATGTTCATGCCGTTAACCATTACCATATAAATAATAATAACTGGAGTAAATTATGCTGAAAAACATCACTGAACATTTCATCGTTCAAAATCGCCGCCAGAGAAAATTAGAAGTCCCAAACAGATTGGTATTATTGACCAAAATAGCTCTACTAGGGTTATTAATTATCAATATACCAGTCATCTATGGTGCAGCCGTGTTGGTCAAAGATGGAAAATCTGATTATATCATTTACCATTCGTCAGTTGCGCCGGGATCAGTAAAACTTGCAGCCAAGGAGCTTCAAGAATTTATCTTTAAAAGCACGGGAGCTAGATTACCGATAATGAATGAGATTAAAGGTAATAAATTTATCAGTCTTGGATATTCCCCTGAAGCAAAAGTCAATGGTGTAACTCTAGAAAGAATTGAACAGGTTGGCTTCAAAATCTATATAAAAAATGGCAATGTATTTATTCTTGGGCATGATACGCCTAACGGTAAACATACTAATAACGGTGGCATCAGTCGCGGTACGCTAAATGGGGTTTATAAATTTTTGGAAAAATATATCGATGTCAGATGGGTTGGACTTGGTGAATTAGGTGAATCAATTGTTTTCAATAAAAATATATCAATTCCCGATACGACAATCGTTGAAAATCCAGCTTTTCTGCATGTCAGGCTTGCCTATCTGGGTGGGTATGGGAAAAATATTATGCAATGGCAAGCACGGCAGCGACTTAATAGTAGTCTAGTTTTTCGCTATAATCATGCATTTCAGTGGGCATTTAAAGATCCAGCTCTTAGAGAAAAACACCCGGAATACTATGCGTTATTAGGCAAAAATAGAAGTAAAGCTAAGGGACAATTTCAAATTTGTACCAGTAATGCCGGTGCGGTGAAACAGATGGTTCATTTTATGGAAAGTCGCTTCAAAAAAACACCATGGTTGAAAGGTGAATCGATGAGTCCAAATGACGGTAGTGCTTTTTGTGAATGTGATAAATGTCAAGCCTTGGATGAAAAACCTTCACCGGAATTTGCGGGCAGATATACCAAAAGGATCTTAACCTATTATAATGAAGTTGCTGATTTACTGAAAAAAGATTATCCTGATAAATGGGCTTGTGGCTATGTTTATCAAGCTTATCAGGCACCACCGAAAGAAAAAATTGCCATGCGGGATAATGTCTTTTTGATGTTTGCTTCAGAAATGACCTATGGAATCAAATTTTATGTGCCTGAAGTAAAAAAACGTTGGTACAAAACATTGAATTATTGGAGCAAACTTGTGCCGGGACGCTTTGGTTATTATGATTTACCAACAGCATTTTTCTTTCTGGGCATGAATATTCCACAACCTCCGTCGCAGGATATTTTAAATGAAATGCTACCGGCGGTAAAAAAATCAGGTGCAACGGCATTCATTCTTTATGGTACACCGAATTGGCGTTCAGGAGCGGTGATAAATTATGTTAATGCTAAAATGCTGTGGAACCCAAACGCTGACGCTAATGCTTTAGCAATAGAATTTTGCAATAGAGCCTATGGCGAAAAAGCAGGTTTTTATATCAAGCAATTTTATGATTTACTAGAAGCAAAAAATCAAGAGTTTATTCTTTCAAATCCTAAACATGGTTATGAATCAACGAGAAAATCACTGAAAGCCATCTATGCCGATAATTTTGTTGAACTGGAAGGACTGTTTCATGCGGCAGAGACTGCCGGTGGAATGAATAGCAAGCAACAACGGCGACTGGCTCTATTTAAGTTTGATATGATAACGCTCTATAAAGCGTTGATTGGGATGAAGCTCATTGACAAAAATAGACCCTCTGTTTTTGCTATGACAGGCGAAGAGTTGGAACTTTTTTGTTCTAAAAATAAAATAAATCTCAATGATAAAAGCAGTAAAGTAGCTAAGAAAGTCATTAAGCAGGGATTTGTTTTCAGTGACAATAAACGTAAAAATAGTTTTAAAAATAGTTCGAAATTTTTCTTCATCAGATACGCTCAACAGATAGTTGCATTAAAATCTGATACAGATGAACAGATTATTATTCCAGTTACAGTGCGTAAAACTCAAAGTTCTGCGGTGAAGTATGAAATTTTCAGTGAACTGGGTACAGTGGTTAAAAAAGGGCAGGTTTTTGATAAAGGTGAAATAGGCTTTTTTGCCAGAGCTGGTCAAGTATATTATATATACTTTGCCGAAGGTAGTCAATTTTATGTCGATATGCGTAATATTAAACATGCCTTCTATCACAAAAACATAAATGGACATGGCAGTGATTTCAATTTTCTCATCTATCCGGAAATGCCACCGATAAATCTATATTTCAAAGTGCCTGAGAATTTAACCAGCTTTATTTTAGATCTCAAAGCAATAACCTGGGGTAAACCTAACGTTGCTCATGTTTATCGTCCAGACGGTAACGAAGCGGGAACTTTTTCCCTATCAGGTTTAGGTGCTGATTCAGGTAAATGGAAAAGTGATACAAAGCAATTTGCAACCGGAGATTTCGCCGGGCAAGTCTGGGAAATCACCGTTGATCCTTGTGTCTCAATATTTTCTTTTACATTTGGCAAAGGATTATCAGGCTGGTTTTCAACCGATCCGCAGAATATGCTGATAGAGTCTAATCAAGAAAAATCGAACTCCAACAGTCCAGTAGCAAAACCCAAAATTCCACAGCCCAAGCAACCACAGCTAAAAAAACAACAGCCTCATGTGAGTCTGTCAAAAAATGCTAAAACCACCCAAAATACCTCTTTTGAAAGTGGAATAAAAAAATGGAGTTTATGGCTGGAAGGTGGTTCGAAAATTATTTCAACAACTGAAACATCGCATACCGGAACCAAATGTTTGAAATATATCAGTGGTGCTAAAGGGGCGGGCTCTAAAGGTGGACCGATAAGTGAAACGATACCAATCTTAACAACAGCCAGTGATAACTATCAAGTTACAGGTTATGTTAAAGTCTCAGCTGGCAATGTAAGTTTAGGTACAATATCACTGTTTGTAATGGCCAAAGATAGCAGTGGTAAGACCATTAAAAGTTTTACTGGAAAAGTTTCACACAAACTGGTGACGGACAAATGGCTTAAAATATCACATGACTTTACGATTCCCAAGGTAATAAAGGGTAAAACTGTAGCTGGAATACAAATATGCATGGTAATGCGGAACTTCCCTGAAAATAGAGCTGTTTACATTGATGATCTTAAGCTAACGAGATGAAGATTACCGGCTACGCTGGAACTAAAAAAACAAAACAGTTAGTCAACGAATTTTACAAATTAAGCGAATTAAAAAAAAGATATTTACCTTTTAAAGACTGCGTCTTTTGAAATCTTTTTGTTTCACAAAAAGCTAAACATTGGGTATCATTTAAGAAACGGTGAATATGTAATTTTTTTATTGTAATAACCCAATGGTTAGATTTTAGACTGCCATGCGACGCGCTAGCGAAGTATGCAGGCTAAAAGGTAATCATTAATTAGTGCATTCGTGGCTAAAATAAAGAATGAGTTAAGATGAATAAATTTAAAAACAAATTTAAGTCGTTGAAATTGCAACTGTCAATCGCTGAATTATTGCAGCAGCGAGCTGGATTACCGACGTTTAGGTGCAAACTGAAAAACGGTGAAGCGGTGACAATCGGCTTCCTCGGTGGCAGCATAACCCTTGCTGACGGCTACCGACCATGGGTAACTGAACTGCTGCAAGCCGACTATCCGCAAAGTAAAATTACCGGAATCAATGCTGGCATTGGCGGTACTGGCTCATCACTTGGGGTATTCCGCCTGAATGATGATATTATCAGCCATAATCCAGATTTGGTTTTTATTGAATTTGCGGTCAATGATTGTGATATCACGCCTGAACAGTCTCTTGCTGCCACCGAAGGCATTGTTCGGCAGCTACGATCATTTAACCCGACAATAGATATTTGTTTTATCTATACAATTCGGCCATCAATAAAAGCGGCTATTGAAGCAGGCAAACAGCCTTGGACGATTGCAATCATGGAGAAAATTGCTGAACATTATAATATCCCCTCAATAAATCTAGGACCTGAAGTTGTGGCACAGGAAAAAATTGGTAATTTAATTTATCAGCTACCGCGTGATTCAGCAGCAGTAGACGATGCCGAAAATAAGGGACAACTGGTGTTCAGCCATGATGCCGTGCATCCGACGTTGGATGATGGACATGGGCTTTATAGTAAAATTATCATGACCGCCATGGCTGAATTATTTGCGACAAATTCGACTATTTCAACTGTTTTGCCTGTCACAACGTTGGCATCAACACCTTGGAGTAGAGCTAAGATGCTACCATTACAAGCAGAACAATTGTCAGCGGAGTGGCAACAGACCACGCCTGTCGATGAAAAATTTGAACAGATTGAAAGTATTCAGCGATTGAATAAGCTGTGGAAGGCAACGCAGCCCGGTGCTGAAATAAAATTTAGTTTTACTGGTACAGCTTTTGGACTATTTGGTATATTTGGTCTGAATAGTGGGCAATTTAAGGTTTGGATCGATGATGTTGAATATCCCGCAATTGCGCTGTTTGATAAATATAGCAATTTTTACCGCGTCCATTATGTCATGGTCGCAGGCAATTTACCGGATCGGAAACACACCGTTAGGCTTCGTTTGGATGAGCAGCCGCCAGATAGAACCATACTGTTACCAGAGCGGCAGATCGATGATCCTGAAAAGTTGGTCGGTGTTGTTGCCTATCTTGGCAGCTTGTTAATATTAGGCGAGCTCTAGTGCAATATAAAACTTAAAAGTTTGCTTTTTAATTCCTTACAGGAATATGAATATTTAAAGTTTACTGAACACCAGAATAAAAGATTACTCAAAATTCGACTTAGGATTTTGTGAGAATTAAAGGCGAAGATACTCGTTTAGGTTAAAGTATAAACTTTTATTCTGTATGATTTAGCTTGATTTGTCAGATAAATTGACTGAAAACTACCCATAATGGGTATAACGAAAATATAAGGATTATAGATGAAAGAATTTTTACTCAACTTTCCGTTAGCCCGCCCACATTGTGGAATCCCGATGGGTAACGGGCAACTAGGGGTGTTGATTTGGGGGGATGATAAAATTTGCCTAACCGTTGATCGGGCTGATTATTGGGATCATCGCTATGGCGAACGCTACCTCGGACCACATTACCGGCAGTTGGTGGCGGCTTATGATCCCGATGATGTTGAACCGATCAAACAGCAGTTTATAAAAGAAGATCTTCCCTATAATAATGCTGATTGTTGGTGGACTTCAACTCGCTTGCCTTGTGGACGTTTCGAGTTGACTCTAACTGCTGGAGTACAACCGAAAAAGGCCATTTTGGATTATAATAGCGGCAGCCTTCAAGTTCATTGCAGTAATGGCGCTATTATTGGTTTCTGTCTGGATTTAGAGAATGACATATTGTTAATTGAAAACCCTAATAATTTGATTTGTGAAATTGATTTTATCTCTACCTGGGAATATATTGGCGATGTCTTAACTAAAGTTGGCTTTGCTCAACCGGAAAAAATCAAAGATACAACACTTTGTGGTGAGCTTCAGAGCCTGCCGGATGATCCTTCGTTAGCGGCAATCTGTTTGACTACTGAATATGGTTATGCCATAACCCTGCAACGGGGCGATAATAATGTCCAAGCTCTAAAACATGCAAAAAACATCTTGTCGACTCAAGAGTTATGTCAAACTAAAACCCAGAGTCAGCTCTGGTGGAACCGTTATTGGAAGCAGGTGCCTGAAATAGATATTCCTGATCAATTCTTAAATACTTTTTATAAGTTTGCCCTTTATAAATTTGCCTGTGCAACCCATCCCAATGGCATGGCATGCGGACTTCAAGGGCCATGGGGTGAGGAGTATCAAAAAATTCCATGGAGTGGTGATTATCATTTTAATGTCAATATCCAGCAAATTTATACTTTTGCATTTGCAACTGGTAATTTTGAACATCTAATGCCGCTATTTGAGATGTTAGAGTCGGAACAATTTCAACAGACCATGCATGATAATGCAAAGAATATGTTTGAGATTGATGATGGCTTGCTAATGACTCATGCAGTTGATGATCGTGGAAGACAATGTGGAGGAATCGGCGTTGGTTCTACCCTTGATTTTGCCTGCGGTGGCTGGATGGCTCAGCTCTATTGGCTCTATTATAAATACACCTTGGATGAGGATTTTCTCAAAAATCGTGCCTTGCCATTTATACGTGGCACCATGCGAGTCTTTGAAGAGACACTCGAAGAGGATAATGGTAAACTCGCTATCCCTTTGAGTATTTCAGCAGAATATGGTTGCACGTTTAAAGTAAAAAAATCTGGACGCTATGTTTCACAGAATTCAGGTAAAAATCCATCTTATCAGTTATCATGCATCCACATGCTGGCTGATATCCTGATTGAAGCAACAAATATTGTCGGCGAGCCACCAAAGCCGGTTTGGCTCGATATAAAACAACGCTTGCCACAATATACGGTGATCGGTGATGATAATCAGCATATTGCCATCTGGGAAAATCAGGATTTGGATGTCTGTCACCGTCATCATTCACACCTCGCAGCCATCTACCCTTTTGATACGCTACCTAGTCCAAGCAAAGAACAGCAGCAGTTAATTGACAACTCAATTGATCACTGGATTATTCGCGGCATGGGCGAATGGAGTGAATGGTGTTATCCTTGGGCGGCAATTATTCAAGCACGTATGGGATTTAAAGATGCACCGTCAATCTTACTTAATTTATGGAAAGAGTGTTTTGTCAATGAAGGTATGGCAACCGTTTACTTGCCACGTGTTCAAGGACTTACCGCTCATCGTCGGTCTGATATGTTAAAGCCACGAGCAACGAATGAAATAATGCAACTAGACGGTACCATGGCTGGCGCGACTGCTATTATTGAAATGCTCGTTCACCAAAGTGGCGATACGGTCTACCTCTTTAAAGGTATTCCGGATAAATGGCGCAATGTTAGTTTTAAGAACATTCGTCTACCTGGTGGATTTACCATCAGTGCCAGCCGTAAAGAAGGTAAATTGGTGTCATTAATAATCAGTAGTCTTTATGGTGGGAGCTTGCGACTTAAACTCGAAGATCAACCAGTAAAAGAGTTTAACTTCACCGCTCAACAGAAACGAAAAATCTAAAATAAAGTATATGGCAAGTATAGCGTCTTGTCGGAGTTACAAGTAAATGGATAAATATTTACAAGTATAAATAACCAAGGAAAATATAAAATGAGTAAAATTACATTCATGGGTGCTGGAAGTACCATCTTCGCAAAAAATGTGCTGGGCGATTGCATGCATTGTGAATCACTCAAGGATTCACATATTGCATTATACGATATCGACGGGAAACGACTTGAAGAATCTAGAACAATGATCGAGATATTGAATAAGAGCATTAACGATGGCCGCGCAACTATTACATCCCATATTGGAGTTGAGAATCGTAAAGCAGCACTTAAAAAATCCGACTTTGTAGTGAATGCAATTCAAGTTGGTGGTTATGAGCCATCAACTGTTATTGATTTTGATCTTCCTAATAAATATGGATTGAGACAGACGATTGGCGACACCATTGGTATCGGTGGCATCTTCCGTGCCCTACGGACTATTCCGGTTATGTGGGATTTCGCCCGTGATATGGAAAAAGTCTGCCCAAATGCTTGGTTACTCAACTATACCAACCCTATGAGTGCTCTGACCGGTGCGATATTGCGTTATACTAACGTCAAAACAGTCGGATTATGCCATTCAGTCCAAGTATGTTCAAAAGATCTGCTCAGCACTCTGGATATGGAGTATGACGAAAAAAAAATCAGGGATCGAATTGTCGGGATCAATCACATGGGCTGGTTACTGGAAATCACCTGCAACGGCAAAGACATCTATCCTGAAATAAAATCCAAAGCTGCTGAAAAAATGGCTAAATGGCGTGCGGCAACTAAAAAAGAAGATAAATCTGGCAATATGACCCGCCTGCAGATGATGCAGGACTTCGGTTACTATATCACTGAATCAAGTGTGCACATGGCTGAATATATGCCATACTGGATCAAAAAACAGTATCCGGGACTGATTGATGAATTTAATATTCCACTAGATGAATATCCGCGACGCTGTGTAAATCAGATTGAAAAATGGAGCAAACAGAGCAAAGAATTGCTCGAAGATCCATGTCTGACTCATGAACGTAGCCACGAATATGGTTCTGTCATCATGAACGCAATTTTGACTAACGAACCGGCGCAAATCGGCGGTAATGTCCTGAACAACGGTCTAATTTCCAATCTACCTAATGAAGCAGTTGTTGAAGTTCCGTGCCTAATTAATTCAAACGGTGTTCAAGGTTGTTATGTCGGAGCATTGCCGGAACAGCTTGCAGCATTGAACCGCACCAACATAAATGTTCACCTGCTGACTATTGAAGCAGCAATAACTGGTAAAAAAGAACATATTTATCATGCAGCAATGCTTGATCCACACACTCGTGCAGAACTGCCGCTGGATGATATCCGCAAAATGTGTGATGAAATGATTGAAGCACATGGCGACATGATGCCTAAATTTGTCTAAATAACGGCAACTTTATATCGAGTGAATGTCATCCGTGTGGATGCAACAAAAGCAGACGATTTTTTTGATAAATATTTAAATAATTAAAGGAAATAAGATGACTATTCAAACAAGAATCCAGGGGAACTGGGAGCCTAAGATGTTTTTGAAACGGCGCG
>JAUZSW010635471.1:0-13853 GCA_034780735.1 Hyalogyrina grasslei
ATTAACAAGAAAAGTTCGGAATTCATATACAAACATTTCAGATAAACAATACGATAGATATTTAAATAAATTAAAAACTAAATTATTAAAATACGACTTATAATTACCTAAATACTTAATAGAAGAATAATCAACAATACAAAAAATTGCAAAAATATATGATATTAAGTTTAAAGAAATAGAATCAGAAGAAATATATATAAATAAAAGTTATTATAAAAAAGATAAATAATAAGTATTTTTAGTAATTTAATATTTAAGTAATTTTAGAATTTCTGATGATACTAAAACTTTATTAGTAAATTATGGTGGGGAAGATATTGCAAGATTTGACCTTATAGAAAAAGAAGATTTTTATTTAGAAGTTGAGTATTATGATGACAAAACAGGAACACGCCTTTTTAACATTCCTGATAAGCAGCGAATTTTAAGCGATACTTTAAAGAATGAGAAGTTTATTAGACAGTTAAATTTAGATAATTTAAACTCGTTAGGTGATTACGTACCTACAGGTGATGGCGTTTTTGATTTTATTGAGGGAGCAACCATACGAAGTCGCAATGGGCGTATCATATTTCCGATGGTTGAACCATTTGGAGGATACATGAAACTTTCAATATTAGACGATATTGGTAGAGATGGAAACAAAAGTAAAGATAAAACTATAGAGATAGCCGAAAAAATGACCTTTCAGGCTCTTTATGATTCTACTCAGTTTAAAGCAGAGCAAATATCATCAAAAAATAAATATTATCTATCGGGTACATACAAATCAAGTGGAGGATCTGAAATTTATTTAAATGCATTTAATATACCCGAAGGTTCGGTTAAGGTTACTGCTGGTGGAATAGTTCTTCAAGAGAATGTCGACTATACTGTTGATTATAATATGGGACGAGTTAAAATACTTAACGAAAGTTATTTAGCATCGGGCACACCATTAAAGATATCGCTTGAGAGTAACTCGATGTTTAGCTTGCAGAGTAAAACGTTAATGGGAACACATTTAGATTATAGATTTACGCCCGATTTTAATATTGGTGCAACAATAATGAATTTGACAGAGCGTCCGCTAACCCAAAAAGTAAACATGGGCGAAGAGCCTATCAGTAATACAATTTGGGGTATTAATGGTTCGTACAGGTCTGATGTGCCATTTTTAACGCGTATGGTTGACTTTTTACCGTTTTTGGAGACAAAAGAGATGTCGTCGGTAACATTTGAAGGTGAATTTGCACAACTAATACCCGGTCATAATACCGCTATTGGCGATGAGGGTAATGCTTTTATTGATGATTTTGAAGGCAGTGAATCGAGCATTGATATGAAAAACCGTACAGGTTGGATAATGTCAAGTATCCCGCAAATTAAAACAGAATTCCCCGAGGCCTCAGATTATACCGGTCTATCGTCGGGGTTTAATAGAGCAAAATTAGCATGGTATCAAATTGACCCAATATTCTACCGTTCGGGTTCTCCGGTTACTGAAAATCAACAATCAAGCCTGCAGGTTTATCGCGTTCAAGAGCAAGATATTTTTCCTGATAAAGACACACCTAACGGAATACCAACAGAGATATCAACTTTAGATTTGGCTTTTTATCCAAACGAACGTGGACAATATAACTTTGACACTTTAAATGTTGATAAAAATGCTGAGTTGTTAAATCCGGAAGAACGTTGGGGTGGAATTATGCGTGAGCTTAATACCAACGATTTTGAGACACAAAATGTAGAGTATATCATGTTTTGGCTAATGGATCCGTTTGTTGAAGGCGCAGTTAATAACCCCGGTGGCGAATTGTATTTTCATTTGGGTAATGTGTCTGAGGATATACTTAAAGATGGGTATAAAGCTTTTGAGCACGGGTTGCCAACCGATGTGCCTGCAATTGCCAGTAGCTATTTGGCAAATCAATGGGGTAGGGTACCTGCTATTCAACCGGTAAGTAATGCTTTTGTAAATTCCCCTACATTAAGAGTTCTTCAAGACATTGGATTTGATGGCTTGGGTGGTGATATAAAATCTGATGGTATTATTTCAGATGAATCAGCTCATTTTCAAGAGTATATAAACAAGATGTCAACTATTGTTACTGCCGATGTTTTAGATAAAATTAAAATTGACCCATCAAATGATGATTATCATTACTTTAGAGGTACCGATTACGATGCTGAGGGTTTGGGTATTTTAGATAGATATAAAAGTTATAATAACTCAGAAGGTAATACACCTGTAGGTGGTGGTGCCGGTGAAACATACAATACTGTAGGTCAGCAATACCCCGATGTTGAAGATATAAACGGAGACTTTACGCTAAATGAGAATGAAGCTTTTTGGGAGTATGTAGTTAATTTAGATTCGCTAAATATGATGCCAGGGTTTAACTATATCAATAATATTCAATCGGCATCGGTAAAGTTAAAAAATAACGAGAATAGGCAGGTAAATTGGTATCAGTTTAAAATACCTTTAGATGCAGGTATCGCACATGGAGGGATTCAAGATTTTAAATCGATACGATTTATGCGTATGTTTATGAAAGGCTGGAAAGAGCCTATTGTATTACGTTTTGCAAAATTAGAGTTGGTGCGTAGCGAATGGCGAAAGTACGATTTTGTTATTAAAGAGGGTGGCGAAACTGTGGGTGATAACGATGAGAGTTACGACTCTAATGAGATTCCGTTTACGGTGGCGGCTGTAAATATTGAAGAGAATGGTAGTCGTTACCCCGTAAATTATATATTGCCTCCGGGTGTCGACCGACAGCAAGACCCTAGTAACCCGCAATTAACACAGCTTAACGAACAGTCGATGGCAATAAAAGTAGCACGTCTTGAAGATGGGTATGCTAAGGCTGTTTATAAAAACATTAATATGGACATGCGCGACTATGGTAAATTGCAGATGTTTATACATGCCGAGTCGATGTTTGAGGATATTTCGGAAGAGGTTGAAGATGGCGATATTACCTGTTTTGTGCGTATTGGAGCCGATTTTACCGATAACTATTATGAATATGAGGTTCCTTTAAAGGTAACCGAACCTTGGGTTGGTACTCCGTATAACGATGGTAATAGAGAAACCGTGTGGCCAACTGAAAACAATATGATAATTGATTTTGAGACACTTGTTGCTGCTAAGCTTTTGCGTAATGATGCCATGCGTAACGTAAATGCCGATTTAAGCTATACTAATCAGTTTATAGTGCCCGACGGAAATAATAGAATTACAGTAAAGGGTAATCCAAACATAGCCACCGTTAATACAATTATGATTGGTGTGCGTAACCCAAAGAAAAAATACAACTCAAACAGAGGTGATGATGGTAGGCAAAAGTCGGTAGAGGTATGGGTTAACGAATTACGATTAACAGATTTTGATGAAAAGGGAGGCTGGGCAGCAACCGGAAGAATGACCGCAAGACTTGCCGACTTTGGAACACTGTCGATGGCTGGTAGTACTACGCAACCAGGGTTTGGTAGCATAGAGCAAAATGCACAACAACGAGCAAAAGAGGAGTCGAATCAAGTTGATGTGTCAACAAACATTGAGATGGGTAAGTTCTTCCCTAAAGAGGCAAATGTTAGAATTCCTATGTTTCTGGGTTATTCGCGTACTGCTATAAACCCAGAGTATAATCCACTTGATCAAGATGTGAAATTAGAGACTACTTTAAATAGTAGTAGTTTAACAGAGCAAGAGAAGGAAGATATTGTAAATAAGGTGCAAGATTTAACCGAGCGTAAAAGCTTTAATTTTACAAACGTAGGGATAGGCAGAACCGGTAAGGGTAAACCTAAGTTCTATAGCCCATCAAATATAAGTGCATCCTATTCTTATACTGAATTATCGCATCGCGATGTGGGAATAAAGCGTGATAATAAAGAGACTCATATAGGCTCGCTAAATTATGTTTTTAATAATCAGCCCAAGAATATACGCCCATTTAAAAAGGTTAAATTTTTACAAAAGCCAGCATTAAAGCTTATTGGCGATTTTAATTTCTATTATTCGCCACAGCAAGTGTCGTTTCGTACAACAATAAACCGTAAATATGGCGATAGACTGTTGCGTAACCTTAATAATCCTGATCAACTATTTACACCTACATACGATAAAAACTTTACATGGACTAGGCAGTTCGATTTTAAATATAATCTGGCAAAAAGCCTAAAGTTTACCTATGCTGTAAATACAAATGCAATGATTGAAGAGCCATTTTGTGAGGTGAATAAGCTAAATAAAGATGAGTATGAGGCGTACAAAGATACTGTTTGTAACTCCATTAAGAATTTTGGTACACCAAACTTATTTACTCAAAAATTTAATGCAACATACACTATACCTATCAACAAAATACGTTTACTTAACTGGGTGTCGGCCAATACTCGTTATGCAGCAACCTACGAATGGAAACGTGGGCCAATTGTTGCCCCTAATGCTATTGTTGATATAAAAAATACGATAAAAAATACTCAACAAATATCTTTGAATACCCAATTTAATATGAATAACCTATATAATAAAGTAGGTGTTTTAAATAAGCTTAATAAAAAATATAAAAAGAGTAAAAAACAACGTAATAAACCAAAATACAAACCTGTTACCTTTATTAAAGAGAAACAACGTTTTAAAAGTGGAGTAGCTCGAAAAATAACACATAACCTAAATACCGAGGAGAAGATTGAGGTGAAAGTGACTGATAAAAAAGGTAAGGAGCTTAAATCGACATTTGAGATTGTGAATGCTAATAGGGTAGTAATTACAACTGAATTAGATGTTAAAAATGCAATTGTAGAGGTTACCGGTGAAAGATTGATAAAACAAAATCCGCTGATCTTAGCTTTAGAATATACGGGTTTAGCAATAATAGGTATTAAGCAGGTGTCGGGTTCTGCAACTCAAAACAGAGGAACAATGGTGTCGGGTTACAAGAAAGGGCATAGTTTTACGGAGTTGCCTAATTATCCGGGGCTACCATTTATCTTTGGATGGCAGTATGATGATCTTGAATTTGTTAACCATTTGGTGGCAAATGATATGTTAATAGATAGTGCCGGCGTAGTTCCTCCTTATGCAACTTCAAATAATATATCGTATAATTTTAAATTACAGTATCAACCCGTACGTGATATTAGAATTGATTTTGCCGGATTGCGTAGCGAAACGTTTAATGAGAGACAGTATATATATCCAACAACACAAGCGAGCGGATATGAGATTCGCGATAAGATGATTTCTGGTAACTATAACGTTAATATTTGGATGTTGAACTCGTCTTTTAACGATAGTCCAACTCTTGAAGACCCCACTTCGAAAACATTTGAAAAATATCGTAAAAACTTAAATATTGTTGCATGGCAATTAGCTGGAGATAGAGCCGGTTCGAGCGATAATATATACGGCTATAATCCGCAATATACAAGCGATACTGTTTTTCCAACAGGTTATAATAGTACAAACTCCGATGTGGCAATACCCGCATTTTTAGCAGCTTATACTGATGCTGATGTATATAGTATTGATAAAAATTTTAAAAGTTGGGCATATTTTCGTCCTAGCTGGCGAGTGAAATACGATGGATTAAAAAAAGTGAGTTTTTTGAAAAAAAGGTTCAGAAATATTACATTAACTCATGGGTATATGGCAGCTTTCACTGTAGCGGGGTTCAATTCAAATGTAGCTTATAATTATGATCAAGCACAGAGTGGATATTCATGGGCTGTTGGGGGCGTTGATTCGGCACTTTTTGTAACCGAGTTTGATATTGCAAGTTTTGCCGCTACTGAACAATTCGTGCCTCTGTTTGGTATTGATATGACATGGAAAAATAATGTACTAACACGTTTTGAATACAAAAAAACAAGAGCATTAACTATGAGCTTAGCAAATAACCAAATGACAGAGGTTTATACTGAGGAATATACAATTGGAACAGGGTACCGTTTTGATAAGATGAAAATAATAATTAACAAAAAACCTATTGTTAGCGATTTGAATCTGCGTGCCGATTTCTCAGTTAGAGATAACGCCAGTATAAGTCATGATTTAGCTCAAAATAGTAGCCGAGTAACACAAGGGCAAAAAATAATTACGTTTAAATTTACTGCAGATTACCAACTAAACGAAAAACTTACAATACAAGCGTACTACGATCATAATAGAAATAATCCACTGGTGGGTTCATTTAATACAGCAAATACCGAGTTTGGGTTTATGTTCCGTTTTTCATTAGCGCAGTAGGTGTAAATTAAGATATATCAATAATGATTTCTTCAAAAAAATAATTAATTTTACATTGAAAATAAAAATAAACTTAAAAAATAACATTATGAATATTCCTTCAACCTTACAGTACACCGATGATCATGAATGGGTAAAAGTAGATGGTGATATTGCTACTATCGGAATTACAGACTATGCTCAGCAACAACTTGGCGATATAGTGTTTGTTGAAATTGAAACCGAAGGTGAAACCGTAGCTAAAGATGAAACATTTGGAACCATTGAGGCTGTTAAAACATTGTCGGATTTAATTATGCCTTTAAGTGGCGAAATAATTGAATTTAATTCGGGACTAGAAGATGCTCCTGAATCGGTAAATAGCGATCCTTATGGTGATGGCTGGATGATTAAAGTTAAAATTAGTGATGCTGCCGAAGTTGAAGGTTTAATGTCGGCTGATGCTTATAAAGAGAGCTTAGGTTAATTTATTGGTTGCATAATTTTTGAAGTTATTGTCAGCTTTTATATTCTAAAAGTCTTATACATAAATAGTACGTTAGATACTCACTACTTGTTTCGACTTTTCGGGATCTATTAATACAATCACACATTCAATGTCAGGATATTCAGAAATTGAACATGAAGAAAAGGTAATTTACTATGTTGATTATCGTGGAATGGCTTTAGAGCAAATGTTAGCAACATTGAATGAAGCCGAGAAAAGATCGCTTGAGCGAAATACAACTGGCGGATTAGTTTTGATTAATATTACTAGAGCATACGCTGAACAAGAGTTTATGCAAAAAGCCAAGGAGGTTGGGAAAACAACAGCCCATTTAACTGCAAAATCGGCAATTGTTGGTATTGAGGGTGTTAAAAAGATACTGCTTAATACCTATAATTTATTATCGCAAGGGCAAATTAGAGCATTTGATACTGAAGAATCTGCAAAAAAATGGATTGTGAAAGATTAGATTTAACAGAAAAATTTAATTAAAAGGTAAGCTATTTATTACTCAGAGTCTTGATTGTGTAATTTATTACGCATAACGATTAGAGATTTATTGTGTTCTTTCGTTGTATTAAGTCACAAGTAGCAAAATAATTTAAAAAACACTTAAATGAACTTCGGAAGTTGCTATTAAATATTTTTACGTCTATTTATATATCAGAGTAGATAATTTATTAAAATCAAGAATCTCATTAGCAACATCCATAAGCTGAGCAGATGTTACATTGTTAATTTTCTCGTAAACAGCTTCAAGGGAGTAAACTTTATTAAAAAGAAGATAACTACGACCAATATTTAGCATTAAATTAGAGTTGCTTTCGGCAGCAATTGCCATCTGCCCTATCATCTGCTTTTTTGCTCTATCTAATTGCAATATCCCTAACGGTTTATTTTGTAGTTTCACAATCTCGCGCTTAATAATTTTTAGGCTACGCTCAACTTTATCCTGTTCGGTACCAAAATAGATGCCAACAATACCGGTGTCGGTATAGGCCGTGTAAAACGATTCAATATTATACGTAAAACCATGTTTCTCACGTAAAGCTAAATTCAATCGTGAGTTCATGCCTGGACCACCTAAAATATTATTTAGCAGTTCCAATGGCAATCTTTTCTTATGAGATATAGCATATGCTCTATTTCCTAAAATACAATGTGCTTGATATGTGTCTTTAATAATTTCATCATTAGACACACTATATTCATTTAGTGGAAGGCGAGGTTTTTTTCGTATATTTTCATTAAAACCCTAAAAATACTTTTTAGCCCATTTTATTAATGCCGAAAATTTAATATCGCCAACCGAACAGATTACAATCTAGTTAGTATGGTAATTGTTTTTCACAAAGTCTAAAAGATTATTTCTATTATATTTCTTTAATGATTTGGGCTCACCTAATATGTTTTTACCTATTGGATGACCTTTGAAAATCATCTCTTCAAAATCGTCAAAAATCAATTCGGCAGGACTATCTTTATATGAGTTTATCTCATCAAGAATAACCTCCTTCTCTTTGTTTAGTTCTTTATCAGGAAACGAAGAATTGAATAGAATATCAGCAAAAAGCTCCATGGTTCTACTATAATACTCTTTTAAAAAGCTAGCGTAAATAGTTGTCTCCTCTTTTGTGGTGTATGCATCAATTTCGCCACCAACATCTTCAAGCCTACTAATAACATGATAAGCCTTACGCTTATGAGTTCCTTTGAAAATAACATGCTCGATAAAATGGGCAATACCATGTTCATTATCCTCTTCGTCGCGAGAACCAGTATTTATTATAACACCCAAATGAGCCACCTTACTTTCAGCCTGTTTGTGAATTATTCTAATACCATTATTTAATGTGTAGTATTCGTAATTTGCCATAGTCTTACTCATTTCCATATCCAATTAGTTGCTTTATTACTAATTGTTAGGCTATATTATACCTTATAATAGTAATTGATGAAGTTTTAATAACCACCAAATAACAAGTGCAAAAGTAAAAAATAAATTCATTGATTTATCAATTTGTGTATAATGTAAAATTAGTGTAGGTTTGACCAGTTAATTAAAACTACACTTTGAGTAAGATTTTAATAAATAAATGGTTAATAAAAATAGGTGTAATTGTAATAGGTATACTATTAGGTTATATTATTCAGCTTGCATCATTACAAAAATATGTTGTAATGTTGTTGGATGAAACTAACCAAGTTATGGCCAACACTCAAGGGGTAGAATATATAAATTTGGATGAAAATGAGATATCAGAACAATTTATATACTATCAATTTCCAAATACCGATAATAATACACAAAACAAATACTATTGGTTTAATTATTTAATCTATTTTTTATCTATTGGCTTAGTTTTTCTCATCTACTACTTACTTCGCAAATTACATTTAAGGGTTGTTGCTAGAATAAAAGAAGATAATGAGAAATTCTATTTAATTCAGATGGAATTAATTAGGAATCAGCTTGATCCACATTTTTTATTCAATGCGTTAAACTCAATAAGTTATTCTATTCACTCCGACGATCGTAAAATAGCATATTCCAATCTAGGTCTTTTTTCGAAATTTCTGCGTGGCTCAATTGGGTCTCTCGACGAATTTTCAAGACCACTTGAAGAGGAACTTAATTATGTTGAAAACTATCTTATACTTGAGAAATTTAGATTTAAAGAGAAATTTGACTACGATTTTATTATTGGACCAGGTCTAAATAAGTCGATAATTGTTCCAAAACTTATTTTATTTAGCTTTATTGAAAGTGCCTTAAAAAAAGGTGTTTTGCCAAAAAATTTAGGTGGTAGAATTGATATTACTATTGATGTTATTGATGATAATGATATTTATATGATGATATCAGACTCGGGACTACATCGCAACATAGAGGTAAATGATGAATCGCACACTAAAAATATGCTTTTAATGAAGCGTGTTGTATCATACTTTAATCAGTATAATTTCAATAAAATAGATATTAAAATGATTGATAATGGCTCTGCAGCTGACCCTAAGGGCAGTAAGGTTGAAATAACAATACCATCGGAATATGTTTATACAATTTAATTGATTCTATATTGCAATATTTCACAAGAGTGTTTCGTTAATAAATTGTATTATTAGTATGAATAAAACATGTAAGGCTCTGTTATTTGATACTTTTTAGGTAAAATTGAGAAAATAATTATATAAGAATTGAGAAAAAAGAATAATATAAAAAAGAATAGACTACCGACACATTTAGCTACATTAACAATATGCTTAAGTATATTGTTTCCGTCTTTAGCTTTTACACAAATTGGGGGCGACCATGTTTATGAATTTTTATCTATTCCTGTATCGCCAAGAGCAGCATCATTAGGCGGTTCGGCAATGGCTATTAATGATTGAGACATTAGTCTTGCCAACGAAAACCCTGCTCTTTTATCGAAACAGACCGACGGTAAATTTGCAATAGAATATGTTAACTACATATCAGATATAAATTTTGGATATACATCTTACTCTAGTCACCATAAAGGGATTGGTACTTTTTGTGTTGGCTTACAATACCTAAACGGAGGGTCGTTTATTGAAGCTGATGAGAATGGATACAAATATGGTGAAATTGGAGTGTCGGAATTTGCATTAAATTTATCATATGCAAAATCGTATGACAGCATTTTTACAATTGGAGCCACACTAAAACCAATATATTCACAGCTTGCTCAATACAGTTCATTTGGTTTAGTTATGGATATTGGTGCAGCCTACACATCAAACGATGGATTGTTTACAGCATCGGTACTATTTAAAAATATGGGGGCGCAAATAACAAATTACATTGACGAAAGAGCTCCAACACCATTTGAAATACAGGCAGGTATCTCAACAAAGCTGGCACATGCCCCATTTAGGTTTTCTATAGTAGCGCATAATCTTCAGAAACCAAAACTAACTTACAAACAAACTAATTATGCCGAGCCGAGCAATATGCCTCAAAACTACGAACCTCAAGACAATTCGAAAATTATGCAAGACATAATGAGTCATATGATTTTTGGTGTAGAATTTATTCCTACAAAAAAGTTTTTTTATTCGCATAGGCTACAACTATATGCGCCAACAAGAGCTTATGCTTTCGGCAAAGCCCAGTATTGTTGGTTTTTCATGGGGTTTTGGACTTAAAATAAAGAAGATAAACCTTAGTTATGCAAATGCTAAATATCATTTATCTGGTGTGTCAAATCAATTTGCTATCACAACTAACCTTAATAATTTTTTAAAATAAACCTCTATAGGCCAAAAGTACTATTAAATAAAAATCTTAAGATACTGAGGTTTATCTATAGTAAAATATGGTTCTACCATAAATTTAGTGGGTAGTGCTTATTTTAAGAGATGATTAGAATGTAATAATAATAGAGAAACCAGAAGCAATAAGGATAAAGAGTATTGTATTATTTGGCTATTCTAACATTTAATCATTATGATAGTTAACAATATCTTACATATTAAATTTACCCACTAAATTAGCTATAGAGGCTGAAATATATTATTCAATAGCAATTAATTAACACTTTGGAACAGTATTTGGTATCCTAAGGGTAAATGTACTACCCTTATTAATGGTGCTATCAACACTAATTGAGCCATTAAGCATGTCTGCTAGCTCGGTACAGATAGCTAATCCAAGACCGGTGCCACCATATTCGCGCGTCATATAATCTTCAATTTGAACAAACCTATCAAAAATCTTAGACATATTCTCTTTAGCAATTCCTGCACCCGAGTCAATCACAAACATATCAATAAAATCGTTGTTGGCAACAAATCCAATTTTTATGCTACCTGAACAACTGAATTTTACTGCATTATCAATTAACTGTTCCATTATCTGCTTTGTTCTGTAAGGGTCAGTCAATACACAAATATCCTGATTCTGACTATCCACATCAAGTATAATTGTTATATTTTTATTGTTAAATACAATATTCTCGCCGTGTAGCTTGCTTTGAGCAAAAACATATAGTTCGGTAAATAGCTCGTTTAAACAAACGGGTCTATTTATTATCTTTAACTGCCCCGATTCAATTTGACTCAAATCTATAATATCAGTAATTATTTGAAGTAGTTTATTGCTATTTGAGTTAATTAGCCCAACATATTTGCTAACATCTTCAGGCGACGGGTTTACATCGCGCAATAGTTGAGCAAAACCTACCACCGCATTAAGTGGGGTTCTAATTTCGTGACTCATATTGGCTAAAAATGCCGATTTTAATCTATCGGCTGACTCGGCCATTGCTTTCGACTCTTTCAACTGCTTCTCTCTACTTATAACCGACTCTTTTACAAACTCTATATTATTAGCAATTGCTGCCATTTCATCGCCACCGCTTAGTGGTTTTAAACTATCGTACTTAGCAAAGCGTAGTGCGTTTAAATTGTAATTAATAATACTTATTTTATTAAAAAATAGACGATCAAAAAATATTGGTGAGATAACTGATACTATCAATACCATTAATAAAACTATCAATAATGCATACATGAATATATTTTGAGCAAAACGATAACGAACAGAGTAATCAAAATTAGCAAATAGTATTAACTGTGATGGTAAGCCACTAATATTTATTGGCATTTTAATGATATAGTAAAATTGTTCGCCTCCCTTTGTCTTTATATCTAGTCTGCCATTTTTTAGTAATTCAGCTGTCTGTTTTACACTTAGTTGTATTTTTATGTTGTCAAATAGTGCCGGAATACTGCATGTTGTATCAGTACAAAGCAGGTTAAAATCGGTTATAATTCTATTTACTTTAGGTATAACATGTTTAATATGATTGAATATATTATTGCTTAATAATCCAAAATTATCAGACTTAATATTTTTATCTAAATTAATAACTGTTTCAATAATATAATGTGAATTTTTAGGTACAATATAAGAGTGTATATACATTCTCTTATTTTGTTGATTAAGGCTAATGTTGTAAGTTGAAAATCTATGCGTTATATAAAGATTATCTATAAAAGACTTAAACTTAGGATTGTTTTTTATTGTATTTGTAGTAAACGTATTATTTAAAGATGCATTTGCAAGCAAACCATTATCTTTTATTATAACTATTGATGATACATCAATGCGTTTAGCAATGCTTATTAAAGTATCAAAAGGAATTTTATCTGCGTTTTTCCAATTTAAAGTTAAATAATTTGCCGCTTTGGTTGCTTTATCATGGTATGTATATATTGCTTGTTCTTTAATGTGTGAAACGTGCGTTTTAAAGTTGTCAAACTCTTCTGTCACTCTTCCAACTAATTGTTTCTTTTCGTCATTAATAACAAAAACCATCTGCTTATGCACGTTATATGCAATAATGCCAGATATCAGAATGCTGGTTAGCAACACAATAGATATTATATATAGATTAACTTTTCGTTTCACAATAATGATATTAATTAACTTGGTTATGTTGTAATAGTTTTGTGAACTTTATAATTTGTTAATTTACAGGGTGTTTATAGATGAACTTCGATTTTATTATGTGGTTTAATATTAGGTTTATACGTTTCCTTTTATACCGGATCCTTTTTGTCAAAAGCACTATTGATATTACATAGGTCAACTAAATTATATACATAATACTATGGTCTGAATTTATACGAATGATGTTACTTATATTGAAACTTAAAGATAACAATAATTTATATTAATTCTTGGGTTCACTAAATATAACCAAAAAGACAGAGAAAAGTTTAAATTTATTTAGAACTCTCTCTCATTTTTATCTCATCTCTAATTTTGGAAGCCTCTTCGTAATCTTCTTCGTTAATAGATTTTGCAAGCATATCTTGCAATTCTTCCAACGTATTACTCTGATAAATATTGCTTTGTATCTGTAAATCAGTTGTTTCCATCTTCTCTGTTCTAATATTCTCCTCGTCAGGAATTATTATACCGGCTTTGTCTAAAATGTCCTTTGTAGTATATATTGGGCAACCAAATCGAATTGCCAAAGCAACAGCATCTGATGTTCGTGCATCAATCTTTATTCTTGAACCACCATTATCGCAAAGTAACTCGGAGTAAAAGATACCCTCTTCTAATTGATGGATAAGAACCTCGAC
>JAUZSW010636582.1:0-13783 GCA_034780735.1 Hyalogyrina grasslei
CCAAGGATGATTTCCTGTATATTCTTTAGTGTGTGGGTCATAAAAAAAGGTGTTTTCATCAATAAGTCCACTATTTATTAAACGACCATTCCTCTCACATAAATCTAAAACAGAGTTGAGAGATGCTTGTTCTTTAAGTAAGCTTCTTTGAGTTCCTTTATCTTTGATAACTGGACCAATTAACTTTTCTAAGCTTTCAAATGATATATGTTTACTTTGTTCTATATTAACCCCACCAAGCAAAAAGTGGCTTAACCATTGTTTATTTAAATTGCTTTCTGAGTCTTTTCCTGGGAAAACGAGATCTATCCAGGGAGAAAATAAAAGAAGGCCACAATGTTGTAATAATATGGGTTTATTACAAGTTTCAATCCCACTCAAAGGGAGTCCTAAAAAGGGAAAGTAGTTGCTCGATGGAGTCGTATTTTGACCTAAAATAGCATTTGTAACACAACTACAGTTCCCTTTTTCATCCTTTTTACTTTGTTCTATATCTTCCGTTTTATCAAGGTTTTCTAGTATGATTAATCCCTCTGTTTTTTGAATATTTTCCAAGCTATTTGATTTTATTTCGTCTAGATCTTTTAATTTTTCCTTTTTCTGATTGCCTAGTCTGGTCTCCATAAAATTGTTTGATTCAATCTCTTTAGAATCGCTTGATTCAATCTTTTCTTGAGTGTTTTCTATTAAAAGTAATTGCCTCAATCGCTCTCCAGACACGGAAATATTATACTTTTCTTCAATAGCTTCTATTGTAAGTTGTCGATAATTCTTAACTTTACCTTTAAAAAAGGTATAAACACCTTTGGCATAGCCAAGAACTTCGTTGGTGAATTTTAATTTATTTGCGTTACCAGCAAAAGAACGATTCATTTCTTCCACGGAACCTAATTCTAAAGCGTTCCCCCATTTGCGGATAGTTTTTTCGGAGACCCCAAATACTTGGCTCAAATTATTTAACCTATGACCTGTATTATAAAAACGACCGACGAGGATTTTGAAAACAATGTGATCCTTGTCATGTGGCAGGCGTTCAATTTCAGCTAGCCCAATTAAAACTGACCAATAAATTTCATTATGAATATTTACTGTTTTTACTACCGTTAAATCAAGACTCCCATTTGCAGGAAGCAAAATTTGCTCTATATTATTTTTCATCGGATACCTTCTTTATTTTTTGATTCTTGAAATAATTCTAAAGTCAAGTTGGTATTCGATGTTTATTTGTCAAGTTTTTTAATAAAAAAAGGGAATCTTAGTTGCTCGAAAACTAGGAGTTCTGGCTCTCGATGAGAGCACCCAGTCGCATCAGCGACAATGCCGGCTTTATCAAAGCCTGGCACTACTAAGTTCCGGCTTGCCGCCCGCTTATGTTAATTTTTTATCCGTTTGCTATTCGCGAACAGCAGTCATAAATAATTTTAAAAATAGCACTGTACGTTGCACTTGTCACTGTTACTGATTGGAATGACATTGCCCGAGAGCTTTTCCCCATCAACGATTAGTTGTACATTATGTTCATTTTTTTGTCTAGTAAATGAGATATTGTAGCAACAGCCACGGTAGTTTCTCGTTACGCTGTAGTTATTCCATGCTTTGGGGACTTTGGGGGCTAGTTCAAGACCGTTAAACCCAGCTTTTACGCCGAGCATTAAATCGAAGCCAATTCTCAGTAGCCAAGCGGCATTACCGGTGAACCAGGTGAAGAAGTTCTGACCTAAACGCGGATGATTTGCGCCACAATAATAGTTACCGGTACAATATGGTTCGGAACTGCGCCGACAATCAAAATTTTCTGGGTTGGTCGGTAATAGATTAACCATGGTTTGGTAGGCTTTTTCGCTATCGCCATTGGCGATGCAGGCATAGATATAGAATGCCACCGCATGCTGGTAAATCGAACCATTTTCAAAAGTACCGGGTTCCAGATTGGCAATTCGCCCAACTTCATCACCTTCATCAACATAAGGCGGTGCAAGCAGCATTGGTCCAAATTTAGTGCCTAGAAGTTTATCGACCGCAGTTAATGCGGCATTGGCGCGTTTTTCATCTGCAATGCCGGCAAACACCGTCCAGGTCTGGGCATTGAGGTGGATTTGCCCCTCGCTATTCTGACTTGACCCGATTGGTTTGCCAGTGCCGGTGAAGCCGTAGTAATACCACTCTCCGTCCCAGGCATTACCATTTATCAAATCTTTGATTTCGGCCGTACGTTGGTTGAGGATGCTGGCACGTTTTGTATTGCCACTGTAATCATACAACTCGATCATTAGTTTCATGGCATCATACATGGCAATTGTCAGCCAGACTGAGACGGCGTCTCCATCTTTACTAATGCCTTCGAGGGCATCATTCCAATCGCCATCGCCAGTCAGACACATGCCATGTTGACCACGGTTTTGATAGAGATAATCCAGCGCACGCCAGACATGTTCATCAATTGTTGCGATTCCGTTATCTAGAAATGGAACTTCCTGTTCGAGTAGGGTTAAATCACCGGATTCCTTAACTAGATCAATCAGAGTTCTGGCCAGCCATACTGGCGAGTCCATAAAACGCCTAGTATCATGTTCACCATCATTGAAACATGAATATTGGCGTGGAGCGGTCCCGTCACTATATTGATGAGATAAAATTTCAATCAGGCGTTCGGTGCTTGCGGGTATATCAAGCATCGTTTCACCCCAGAGATCTTGAATCGTGTCGCGGTAACCTTTTTGGCCTGAACGGACAAAATTAAAGACTAGGTTAAGTTGGTTTTTGAACCAGAAATTGAGGAAATATTGGAGTGGTTTGTCAGGAATATTACAGGCCAAAGAGTTGACTGTCTTATTCCATTTTTGCTGAACTTTGTTAAATTCACTGTTGAATGTCGCTGTTTTACTGTATTTACGCTTCATTTCAGCAACAGCTGTGCCTTCGGTTTCGACGCCGGCAACGATATTAAATATTGCAGTTTCGGCAGTTAACTTTATGGGGGCAGTTGCCAGCTCACAGTGCTGAAAAATAAATTTACGACCATCTGGACGAATTTCACTCAATGGCGTGATGTTGCTTTTAACCGCTTGGGGACTTTGAAAAAATCCATACATTGGGTAGGGCAGGTCGGGATTGTTAGTATTGCAATAACAGCCCTGCGGTTCATTGTTGACCGTCAATTGTTCCCCGGGCGTTGATATATATGGAATCCCATCTTCCGCGGTATGGATGCCAAATCTTGCCAATGCCCAAGTCTGCTGAAAAGATATTTTCAGTTGCCGTTCGTTGTCAGCTGGATTGCTGATTTTTAGCTGCCATATTTCGCATGGATCGTCATTGGGGACAAATAGAGTAAATTCAAACTCAATGTCCATAACGGTCGCACTAATGATACTGTAACCGGGGTAATGGGTACATATTAGATCATCTGCAGTACGTAAAACATTAATCTGTTCACCACTGTTTAGGTCAGTGACAATAATTTCACGGCCATCTTGAAAATCGCGCGGTAGGTAATCGATGGGATGGTCGTACTTGGTGACGCGGAGTAGAGTGCTTTTATACCAAGTAAATCCGAGGCCACGATTTGACATTACTGAACCAAACCTAGCATTGGAAAAATAGTTAAGCCATGGGCGTGGTGTATTGGGATCTTCAATCCGGTACCCGCGACCATCATCAAAGAATCGGCCGAATGTTTTGTCACGATTATTGTAACTCTCTTCACTGCACCAATAATCAAAAGTATCGCAGTCGTATTGGATTCTGTTTTTAGTCATATTTGCTCCATTTATCTAATTTCTTGCTTTTGAAGTGATTGCAAAAGTCTGCAATTAATTTATTGTTTTAAATTGAGTCTACAATCCTATATTTGAAAAAATATGAATATTTAACCTAAATTTATTTTGCACGGGTAGGGGTAGCTCTCGATGAGAGCACCTGTCGCTAATGCGACAATGCCGGCTTTATCAAAGCCTGGCACTACTAAGTTCCGAACCTCACTCTTTTCCATTTAGAGGCAAAATAAAAAATCCAAATAAAACTTCTAGTCAATGTGGGATCGACATCCCTGTCGAGAAGAAAACGCTCTGCTTGCAAAACAATCTTCGGTTCGTGACTAGGAAGTTACTCCTACATGAAAAGATTCGTGACTAGGAAGTTACTCCTACATGAAAAGATTCGTGACTAGGAAGTTACTCCTACATTTTGGGAGTTCTATTTGGGCTTTTTTAAAGATGTTCTATAATAGAAGTATTGAGATGTTGGAGATCGTAGCCCGTGGTTTAGGTTTGTTAGCGGTCACGTGAAATGACGTGATTGGGGTCATGTGAAATGAAACTTTTTCCTGACAGGCATGGATCTTGCGTCTCCGAATAAGGCTAAAAAAACGACTTAATCAGCTTTTAATATTCATTTTATTATGCTGCAAAAATGAATTATGTAAAATATCCCATCTAAAATCCTCATTGTTATGGCATTGTCACGACCTTGGCATTGAACCGATAGAAGAACCGAGTTAGCTGTTGACATTTGTAGAGAACAGCCCTCATGCTGGCTTCATAACCGCAATTGAATCCCCTGAGATAACGTTGCCGAATAAAAAAAGCACTTCGATCATGACAGCTAATATTCTACGTCATGATGAAGTGCGGTGATTTAATTTTTATTTATACAGTTTTAGTTCTCATTCTGAAGCTTTCACCTTCGATTAACACCTTTTCACAATGATGAAGGAGTCGATCGAGAATAGCACTGGTGATGGTATTATCATTGTTGAATATTTCATTCCATTTATTGAATTGTCTATTTGTGGTAATCATGGTGCAGTTGCGTTCATATCTGCCACTAATAACCTGAAAGAGCAGGTCGGCGCCGTGCTGATCAATAGGCAGAAATCCTAGTTCATCAATGCAGAGCAATTCAGTTGCGAGATACTCTCGCAAAACAGAGCTGAATTTACCGTTTTGCACTGCATGATTTAACCGGTTGATAATATTTACAGCCGTGTCAAATCTAACAGAGTGCCCTTTAGTACAGGCCTGATATGCAATGGCTGTCATCAAGTGTGTTTTTCCCAGTCCTGGATTCCCAAGAAAAATAATATTTTCTTGATTTTTAATAAAGTTAAGCGTGAACAGGTACTGTATCTGATCCCGGTTGATCTTTGTTGGATGTGTCCATATAAACTGATCAAGCGTCTTGATTACAGGAAATTTAGCCTGTTTAATTCTGCGTTGAGCTGCCCGATGATGTTTTGCTGCGGTTTCATCTGCAATGATACTTGCCAGAAAATCAAGATGCGAAAGCTGTTTTTCAGCGGCATATTTGGTCATATCAGCGTAATTGTCACGCAATGAAGTAAGCTTCAGATAATCTAGATTCTGTTCCAGTTGTTGATTAATATCCATAATTGTTATCCTTTAATGGTAAATGTTGAGATTTGGTGGTGTTATTTCGATATTCATGCAGTCGCCAGCTCGCGGAACATGTAGCGTGCCAGTAAATTCTGTAAGCGAGTTGTTCATTAGACGATGTTCGAGATATTCAGCTCGAAATGCATTTAACTGGATCATATCTTCGAGTATATTTGCAACAGCTTTTTTTCCATATTGTTCCGCTAGAACAACAATTTTACGCAGTTGCAACCTAACATCTAGCTCCCGCAGTTTCATCTCTTCTAGAAACACCTCGGCATGAGGTGAAATATTCAAGAAATCCTGCTGAAGTTGTTGTTCTTTAGCTTTGCGTCGTTGCTGTCGCTGTTCTTTCTGATGGTCAGGATCAACAATATCAGTTTTACGCCCGTAACAGCGGATATGTTCGGCGACAAGCCCATTTTTATAGAGTTGAATAACTCCAACTTCAGCCTGTAAAGTCAAATATTGTCCTGCATATTTGCTCGGCACGCTATAACTGTTGGTATCAAACCAGATACGGCATCTTGTGTCTGCTTTGAGCTGTTTGGTTATACAGCATGCCGGACTATTGACTGGCAATTTTGCAAGCTTACTGCGTTCTTCGTGTAGCATTTCCAGCGGTGTACGCTCTGTCGCGGCATGAATCCTTATATTCGCAGTATTATCAAGCCAATGATGCAGAGCAAAGTTAGCTTCACTTAATGAATTGAATTCACGTCCTTTTACGAAGTTGTGTTTAATATATTTCACCGCATTTTCAACAATGCCTTTTTCATTAGGACTATAAGGATTACAGGCATCCGGAGCAAAACCACAGTCCTTGGCAAATGCTAGATACTGTGAGTTATAAACCACCTCTACATGACGTTTGTTCTGCGTTACCGCACACTTACAGTTATCAACAATAACCCGCTCTGGAATGCCTTTGAAATCTTTAAAAGCATTAAAATGACATTGCAGAAAATGTTCTGTCCGTTCACATGGGATAAACTCCGCATACATATATCTTGAATGACAAAGAACCATCACAAAAACTATCAATTTACGTTTGGTGTTACCGCAGGGCACCGTCCCGCAGTAGCCGAAATCAACCTGTGCGGCATCACCACTGGCAAAGTCTAGCTTAAAAAAGGCCTTCTTACGTGGTGGACGTACCTTTTTTACATAACGTTTTACCGTGCTGTAACTGCCGGTGTAACCAGCTTCTGAAATCATTTGAAACAGCTGCATCGCACTGTAGTTGTGCTGTTGCAGCAACTGTTCAATACGTTCATGCCAGTTTGAAAGTTTACCTGATAACGAACGTGAGGGGCGTTCACTATATTCGGACTCTTTCAGCCACCTGCGTACTGAACTTTCTGAAATATTGAGTTTTTCAGCAAGCTGAGCAACATTAAGCTGCAAGCTGTCATGCAGAATATGTAGCTGATAATACTGTTCTTTAGTGATCATGATGAACTCTCCGTTCTGCTTCTGGCAGTGACAGTATCTGATATATCGGTTCACGATAAGCCGCTAGATCGGCGGCACACAGATTATCCCTAGCAACCTCAAGCCGCCGGTTATGCCAACCGAGCATGGTGCAAAGTAGACGATTTCCGTAATAAGAGAGGCCGTCTTGATCAGCAACTGCGATTAAAATTAGATACAATGCCAGAGCGTCCGTTGAACATTCCCGTAGGTAACCATCCTGCAATAGACGGTGATCAACCCAGCCGAAACCGACTGGAATACGCCGTACACGGTTTGATACTACCAAAGTTTTATGAATATCCATAAACTTTTTTCCTTACGTTGGTTTTTAATAAAAAATTTCGCTTAAAAGCGCCGTTCCGACAGAGTAACATCACGAAAGAATAAATACCAGGCCAGCGTTAGGAAAAAAAATTAACATGCTTATTATCAATATGTTAACTATCGAGCTAACGTTAGGTCCCCTAGAGCCAACGTTAGGAAAGTTGTTTGGAATAGTGGAATTTTCTTCAATTTTTTCTATAGATGATGCATCATTGTTTGAATGACCTTCCAGTTCATTTAGATACTTTCTACCGTTTTCAATGCAACGTTGACGAATATTAAATAAATCATCGCTGTTGCGATAGCCGGTAAGTGTGCTTAAAACTCCTAAAATCAGCGGTTCATATTCCGATGCCGAGATGACGGAAAATGTTGGAGATGTTGAGGTGCTATCCGATGAAGAGCTGTTCAAACGCCGTAAACGTTCTTTTTTCTTACGTTGGCTCATTTGCTTTTTCCAATCACTGTCTTCTTTGCAGCTTTTGCGATAAAATCGTCGCTGGCGGGCATTGTTGGCTGTTCGTAAGCAACTTTTATCGCCACAGCATTTTTGCTTGGGATGGGTTTTGCTAGGATAAAATGATCGCTTGCAATATTTACATTTATTTTGCTTCATCGGCATAATTTGTCCTTTTAATTTAAAACTAAAATTAATTATACCAAATTAACAGGAAAAATAGGGAAGAAGATAGATAAAGAAAAATTTGGGTGAGCTAACTTTCTAGAATTAGAAGAGAAAAGTAGATAAAAAAGCAAAAAAAGGAAGAAAATAAAAGAAAAAGAGAAAATATATAAAAAAAGAAGAAAATCACGCGGTCATTTCACATGACCCAAATCACGTCATTTCACACGGCCAGCCACAAGGTTCACTGGTTGATGATATGATCTTTGTTGGAGGTGTTGTCACGTCACCGTTTTAGGCTGAAAGCCTGTAATAACTTAGCCCAGGGTAAAAACTCCGTAGGAGTCGTAGCCCTGGGTTGTATATCCCTCACCACAACGCAGGCTGAAAGTCTGCAACAAAAACAAGGTGATGATTTATAGGGATCGACTCAAAAACAGGTTGGAGATTTTTGCATAATTCTTTTCAATAACCTCTATCGTCTTAATTCCCGATGGAGTGAATAGCCAAATAAATGCAGCACAATTTAATAGAACGGTGATGCCGAATATTAATCTAAAAGGTTGTTTACTTGATTTATGGTGTAATTTATGTTGGGCAATAATGGCGCCAGGCCAGCCACAACATAAAGCTAAGAGGTGAAGTTTTTTTTCTGAAGTTCGCCAGTGATCTAGTTTGGCGGCTCTTTTATCCCAGGCATATATAATAAAAGTAAACAGGCTGACAATTAAATAGATGACCAGAATAAAAACAGGAATTCGTCCGGCAAGCACCGCAATTTCAACAATAACGATATATAATAGAGCCGCAATAATTGACCTAGAACCTGGTTTGCGTTTTGTCGCATGGCAATCATTAGTCAACTTTACCTTTATTGCACATGGTTTGCCCTGCTTATTCGCAGATAGTGTATAAGCAACTAATTGATTGATCTCCGGTCGTTGGCTGTTACCTTTAATCGATTTTATATGGATAAAGATATTTTTTCCGCCATCATCGGACTTAATGAAGCCAAAGCCCTTCTCATCATCCCAATGGATTATTTTTCCTTTACTGCGCATATATTATTTTATAGAAAATTGTACTTGCCTTTCATTCGATGTTAAATGTTCAATGTTCCGGCAATATTGGTTATGTTAAAAATCGAGATTATAGACATTATCAAAATGAATTAAGTTAAGTGGTATTTTAGGATATGTTTTTTTGAAAAATGGATATTTGTTCTCATTAAACAGTTTTTCTGAATATTTCACTTCGTAAGCTCGCTGCCTGCCATCGTCAAAGCTGACAATAAAATCCACCTCCTGTTTTTTTTGAGTTCGCCAAAATGTTATATTTTTTTCTCCATGAAAATCAAGTAAACGCCTGTAGACAAAGTTTTCAAATAATAAGCCTCTATCTTTATTAATGGGAATTGGGATAAATTGGCGACGAAAGTGGTTTAGTAATCCTAAGTCATTGAAGTAAAGTTTAGGCATTTTTGTCAATTCTTTGGTTATATTGGTGGTAAATGGAGTTATGATACCAAGATGGAATTTTAACCTCAAAGTATAGGTTTTATCCCCTTTTATAAGATATAAAATAAACAATTATCCCACTTTTTCAAGTTGTAAGTAAATAATTATCCCACAGTTGAGCTCATTGTCGAGGCGTATTTTAGTGAATAGTTAGCGAAAAGCAGATAATATCCCCTGTTTTCTTTAAATATCCCTAAAGATGCTACTTTTAGGTAGTTGAACTAAATGGTTCAATAGGAATAGGCAATAATATTATTCATGATCTGCTGATTCATACTCTATGCTTATGCGAAATTATTGGAGGTATCAAATATTATGAAAGAATTACCATTCGAACAATCAAAAGAAAAAATAGTTGAATTAGTTAAAGAGGAATTTTCCGATTTTTATAATCATGATGAATTCAATGCGGCATTGACTCACTGGATGCATAATCCAAGTCAATGTCCTCCAGTGATGGCTAAAAAATTATTTCTGAAGCTTTTAGCATTGTTCAATTGAATAATTAATAATATAATCCTAAAATGAGGTGAATTTTGAATACAAAAATAATCTACCAATATAGAGATTCCGAAAATTATAAAAAATGGAAAGAGGTTGTAATTCATGGCGAAATTTCCTTAGATGACCTTGCCCCACTATTGTATGAAGGAGAGTTCTTTATTCCATCTGTTATTGGCTTTGAAGATTTACAACCACTCTCATTTCAAGACTATGATCATGTTTGGCATGAAATATTAGAAATAGTTCCTACCTATAATCAAGTGTCATGCAATATTACAGCAAGTTGTGTACATAAATATTTTAAACAGGCAAGTGACAATGGCTGGGATTGGGGTGTTGCCTGGAAATATAAGAATATGCTCTCTGATACTACCCGTTGAAAATATTATTGCGGTGGTATTCAAGAAATTGATTGTCCGGTAAAAAACGATCTGGGAGGCTTATTGTTTTATTATCGTATGCCTCAAAATATCTCTTGACTGATTCGATGCTATAATGTTCTTTTACTGTTTTTGAGATAACTATTTTGTTGTTAGCATCAACCGTGATTAAGCCCGTATCGAATGCTTTGTCATGGAGAGCGTTCAAACATAGTCCGTTGCATGGATTTAGTCGGTTGTTTTTATCGGCTGACCATGGTTTGATATGCGATGCGATTAACAATCTTGGAATATCTAGTCCAGTGATGCAACACAGATTGTTATAAGAGGCCAGTATCATCTTACGGAAAAAGCTTTGATTAATACGAGATTTAACCGAACGCAAAACATCTTTTCCCGCTTTAGTAGAAAAATCGATATTTTTATCAGGCACTAGTTCTTCAATTGCATCTATTTTTTCTTTATCCAAAAGTTTACTTACTTTTTCTGGTGAAATTTTAGGGTTGCGATAAATTTCCCAAAGGCGTTCTTCATGGCCCTGTAGAATCAAAAACTCTTTATAGCTTTTTAATGCGGCGGAACAAAATCCGCCACTCCAGTAGCTTACAGGTTTTTCCCCAACAAAAATTCCTTTGCCTTGTTTTAGTAGTTTCTGCTGTTCAAGGACATAGTTATAAAGCTCAACAACAACATAAACTGATTGGATATTCCAGATATTTGAATCTTTTGAATAGTAATCAGAACGCATCTTTAAAATTGGGCCTAATAAATCTAAAGCTTTAATATATGAAGAAGCTTTGTTACTGCCCTCAATATTTAGCTCATTTATAAAATTTATATATGCTTGCTTCACTGTTAATTTGTCCTAGTTATGCTAAATGGTCTGATAGGATCTGTTCGGTAGCTATTTTCATTGAAAAGCTCTATTATTTGTTCCACTTTACTCCACCATGTTTTGCAATCTTAATAATAAGCTCATTTTTCCAGTCATTCATTTCCTGATACGTTTGAAATTTCTGTGGAGAGAATTTAAATGGCAATGTCATTGTAGGTAAAGGCATCACATGTCGTTCCTTTGCCCAGATTGTATACTTTGCGTTATGATTATCTGTTATTTTCATAATAATATATTCAATCCATTGATATTGTTGCCAGTTATTTATATTTTAATGATTATTTATTAAAGGAATAAAGTCTGTAATATATACTTTGTCAAGTAAGTACCCGCTGTTTTTGATAAAAAACAAGAATAGAGCGGGGCAAATTTTAGTTTCAGCGGTTTTATCAGGTAGGCGTGGGCGTGGGTTATCGGGACGCTTCTATTGTTTTAAGGGTTTTCAATTTTGCTTTCAAATCTTTAGTGAAAATTTTACTGTTATCTTTTAATTTCAGTGCATTATTCCACTGTTTTTCGGCTTGTTTGTATTGTTTCAGTTGGAAATAGGCGTCACCGATATAAAGTTTTGCATCGCCTGATTTGGGGTGTTGTTTAATAACTTCATTTAATACCTTTATTGCTGCCTGTTCTTTTCCCTGTTTTAACAGAATATAACCATAGCTGTTTTCAAACATAAAATGGGGATGAGAATAGTCTTTGATCGTTTTCAGAATTAATTTTTCTGCTTTAGCTGTTTGACCATTGTCAGCCCAGAGTATAGCCAAATTGTCCATTGCCGGAGCACAATTCAAGGCAATCGCTCGTTGATACCATTCTTCTGCCCGTTTAGGATCTTTCGGCACACCATAACCTTTTTCATAAACTTTGCCGAGCCAGTTCATGGCTAATGGGTTATTTAAAGCTACCGCTTTCTGATACCATTCACGGGCTTTGGTATAATTTACCGCTGTTCCTTTGCCCCAGAGATTCATTGTACCCAATGCATTCATACAGGGTGAATAACCTAACATTGCCCCTTTTCTGTAATACTCACAGGATTTTTTATAATCATCTTCATAATAGTAGATACGTGCTAACGCTCTGAAACTATCTAAGTTACCAGCTTCAGTGCTTAGCTTGTACCATTTTTTAGCTTTAGTTTTATCTTTTTCAATCCCAATGCCACAATTGTAAAGCCAGCCAAGGTTCTGTAGGCTTTTAACTTCACCTTTTTGGGCAGCGTGTTTAAATAGCTTGATCGCCAGTTCACTATTTTGTTTGACGCCAAGGCCTTTTAGATACAGCCAGCCGAGCCCATTCATTGCTGCAGCGTTGCCGTGACCTGCGGCTCTTTTATACAATTCTCTGGTTTTGGCATAATCCTGTTTGACCCCTTTCCCGTGTTCGTACAACCAACCCATATTAACTATTGCAGAAATATTACCATAATCGGCGGCTTTTTCAAACCAGAACAGTGCTTCTGGATAATCCTGTTTAACATCAATACCACGGAGGTATAAGTTACCTAGTTGAAAAGCTGCAGAGGGATTTTTCTTCGAAGCGGCTTCGATATATAATTCAATACTTTTTTCCATATCTTTTTTACCGCCTAGTCTCTGTTGATATAGTTTCGCAAGATTAAGCATACCATAAGTATTGCCCTTTTGGGCTGCCATTTTAAATAGTTTCATTGCAGCTTTATAGTTTTTTTCTACACCATTGCCATGTATATAGATGACGCCTAAATTTGAAGCTGCTTGGACATTACCTTTTTCGACTGCTTGTTTATATGATTGTATGGCTTGGGGATAATTTTGTTTTACTCCTAAGCCATTTTGATATAAGTACCCAATATTGCACATTGCATCACCATTACCCTGTGCAGCAGCTTTTTTATACCACTTATGGGCTGTTTGGTAATTTTGTTTTGCGCCAAGTTCACCTTTGTAATATAAATATCCTATATAATTCTCATAGTCAGCTCTGCCTGTTTTATTGGCCGCAGCAATATATTCGTCCAACGTTTCCGGTGGTGGAGAATAGGTTATGTAGCGATAACCAACCAGCCCAGCGGCTAAGACGATGATTAAGCCAATTAGTAAGAGTAAAATCTTAAAATATTTTTTTAAATATTTACTATTCATTTTTTTCTTTAGGGAAATAACGGCGACGCGGGACTGGTAGCTCTTCATCCGGTTTTAGTTTGAATCGACGTTCACCCAAGATGCCTTTTACCCGCTCAAGGAAATGTTCATTGACATTGACCCGATACTGATGAGAACTTTCAATAAAGGCAATCTCACCTGAAATGGTGGTTATACATAGAATTACTTTTGCCTCGCCGGGGCAATTCTGGCATAACTGTAACAGTTCATTAATGGTTTCATGTGAGGTGCTACCTTCGTAGATATGCAGATGAATTTCTTCGGTGTGATGTTCGGTAACTGCCTGTAATTGGGTTATATTTTCAGCGACCAGTTTAAGTCTTTCAGTCTCTTCGCGTTTAGAGGTAAAAGCTTCAACAAAAATCGGCATATCTTCAACCAGTTCAACTCCGGCCTGTCGCATTTTTTCTAGGCATTTTTCATAAACCATACATTCAATTACGCCATTCAGGTCTTCAAATGCAAGAATCTGATACTGGCTACCTTTCTTACTGATTTTGGTTTGAACAGTTTGGTGCAACTTCA
>JAUZSW010637693.1:0-13754 GCA_034780735.1 Hyalogyrina grasslei
CGTAACCGTATCCACATCAAACCCGTCTGCCAATACAGTTATCAATTTTTTCATCTGGGCATCATTTAATGTGCCCAGGACTTCAATATTGAAACAGTACTCATCACAGTTACTTGCTCCTGTACTTGCTCCTGACGTCCTATACATCTGAAGTATAATTTTCTGCATTACTTAATCCTCCTGTAAAATTTTCACAATCCGCCTATCATCCAAGCCATCCACCACTTTCAATCGATTTTCCACGAAAAGCTGTATACATTCTGGAAATAACTTATATTCTTGCTCTAGTCCTTTTTTGCGAAATGACTCAATGTCATCATCTAGTGCTACAGGGACAGCTCGTTGCCCAATAATCGGGCCCGTATCCTCCCCATAGTCCACAAAATGTACTGTACAACCGCCAACCTTACAACCGTAGCGAATCGTATCACCATAGCCATCAACGCCCGGAAAGGACGGTAATAAAGCAGGATGAATATTCATAATCCGCGGATCATCCTCACCTTTGTTTACAGCATCAATCAGATAAGCTGTACAAACTTGCATAAAACCAGCTAATACTAGCAGGTCAACATCATATTCTTTTATTTTTTCAAGAATATAATGCTCAGCTACCATTTTATATCGAATATACTCCTGTTGTTTGTAACTATTTCCCTCAAACCACTTTCGTACAAATAAGCTATCATCCAAAACATTAGCCACAATGTCTGCATCTGGTAGCCAAATTTCATCCTGAGACCTAAGCTCTACCAATCGACACACATTCGCATAATCCACAACAAATGTTGGGATATCTTGATTTTGTGCCCAAATTAAACCGCTTGCATCTACGTTATCTGCGCCAACAAAAGCTATATCAGCGTCAATATATCCAACCTCGCAAGCGCGTACGATTGCTTGCATATTTGTTCCACTACCCGAAATCATAATACCAATTCTTTTCCTAGCCATAGCCTCTCTCCCTCTGTATTTATTTCGATTGTTTCAACAAAACTTCTTGTTGTTAAAGTACTTCTAAAAATAAAAAGATAGCCCTTTACTCGCAATGAGCCTAGACTACCTCCTTATACATTAGTATGTCAGAATTACCCGATAAAATCAAGATACTTACTTGCATTTATCATAATGGATAGTCATGACTATCTACTTTTTTTATTTTTCTATAAAAATAAAACCACACAATAAATTGTGTAGTTTTATTTCCATCTCTTTATAAATGGTTGTGTACGATTATGAAGGTCGCACAGCATCTTTCAAACTTTTACCAGATTTGAACTTTGGTACAGTTGTTGCTTTGATTTGGATTTTTTCTCCTGTCTTTGGATTTACACCCATTCGTGCAGCCCTGTCAGATGTAGAGAAAGTTCCAAAACCTGTGAAAGCTACCTCGTTACGAGCTTGCAATTGTGAAGTTACTTCATCCATGAAAGCTTCGAGAAAACGTTCTGTGTCAGCCTTGCTCATATCAGTCTTTGCTGCAACAGCTTCTACAAACATACTCTTATTAATTTTTGCCATATTATGTTTTCACCATCCTTTCTATTTTAAAATTTTACATGATTATTTCGTAATGTCCCTATTCTACTACGTTTTTAGTGAATAAGGCAAGTGCGGTTATTCACACCATACCTCAATGATGCTAGGAATTGTATTTTTTGTCAAACAAAAAAATATTTTATCTTGATTTAATTATATTATTATCCCTGCAACACACCCGATAATATAGCCAGTTTGTGTCATGATTATAAAAAACAGATGACCTAAGTCATCTGTTTTTTTACCCATCTACAAGTTAATATGTCTACCGAGCATATTCGATTGCACGTGTCTCCCTCATCACATTAATCTTGATTTCTCCAGGGTATTTCAGTTCCTCTTCAATCTTGTCAGCTATTTCTCTAGCAAGCTTTATACTTCCTAAATCATCCACATCTTCAGGTCGTACAAATACACGAATCTCACGACCGGCTTGGATAGCGTAACACTTTTCAACTCCATCAAAATTACCTGTGAGTGTTTCTAACTCCTCAAGTCTCTTGAGATAGTTCTCTACAGTGTCTTTACGAGCTCCTGGACGCGCTGCTGAGAGTGCGTCTGCTGCTGTAATTATAAATGCCTCAGGTATTGAGTATGGGTACTCCTCATGATGTGATTTCATCGCATCAATAACCTTCTCATCAATACCAAATTTCTCCAAAATCTTTATACCAATCTCAACATGAGTTCCTTGCACTTCATGATCAACAGCCTTTCCAATATCGTGAAAAAGTCCCGCCATCTTTGCTGTTTTTACATCACATCCCAATTCTGCTGCAAGTGCTCCTGATAGGTATGACACCTCCAATGAATGCAAAAGAACGTTCTGTTTAAAACTTGTACGATAACGCAAACGTCCCAACATATAAAGCAATTTAGGATTAAGTCCTGCAATACCAACTTCATACGCAGCAGCCTCTCCTGCCTCACGGATACGATTATCAATTTCTTTTTCTGCCCATTCAACAATTTCCTCAATTTTTGCTGGATGAATCCTACCATCCTCAATCAATTTCTCAAGTGCAATTTTTGCCACTTCCCTACGTACCGGGTCAAATGAAGAAAGCACAATAGAATCAGGTGTTTCATCAATAATAATTTCTACACCAGTCATTCTCTCTAGAGAACGAATATTTCTACCTTCTTTTCCAATAATTTTTCCTTTAATATCCTCATTTGGAATTGAAAGCGTTGACGTCATAACTTCGGCTGCATGTGACCTAGAATACTTCTGTATAACATGCGTCATGATATTACGAGCTTCTTTTTCTAATTCTTCATGGGATTGTTTTTGCAATCGCATAACAGATTCCGCTAGCTCTTCACGATTTTGTTCTTCTGTTAATTGTAATAAAGCAGTTTTTGCCTGTTCTTGCGTTAATTCGCTTATCCTTTCTAAACGATCCATTTCTTCCGTTCTCATTTCCTCCACTTTATCACGCACCGCGCGCACCTCCTCTGCTTTTTCTTTCAAAGCTTCTTTACTAGACTCTACGTCTTCTAGTTTTTTGTCGAGTATATTTTCACGCTTCTCGAGGCGCTGTTCCGACGTACGCAGTGATTGTTTGCGCTCTTTTTCCTCCTCTTCTGCTTTTGCAAGTGTATCTACAGCCTTGTTTTTTGCTTCAAGTAATGTATCTTGCGCTTTTGTCTTTGCTTCTGTGATAATTTGTGTCACTTGTCCTTCGGCAGTTTTTACTTGGTTTTTTGCAATAATTTGACGTGCAATGTAACCACCTAAAATACCTACAGCAAATGACGCTATTATCCACAATAATAGTGCTCCACTAATCATAAAAATAATTGGGCTATGTCACTGTAAGAAGAGTAAAGATATACACGAAGAAGCTTGTAATACTTATTTTACAAGTCCTAGCATACTTAAGTCGTGTGATTTAATATAAATCATAAAAGATTTTTGGATATACATATTTTATCTTTTGTTATCACTATCACAATCATTACTTTCACAGCAGACAATCCCTGAAAACATTAATTAATACTGGTTTAAATCATACTACAGCTGACTCTCTTTGTCAAAACACAATTAAGTGTTAAAATAGAGTATATCAATAGATTAGACACATTGTTAAAAGTTTATTTATATTTAAAATTCTTCTTTTTTAATTCTTAATTCCTAACTAAAATGTATTCTCCCGTTGTTCTTGTTGTTATCGATGGGTGGGGCCTTAGCAGTTCTCCGGATAACCCTCTCAATCAAATTGAATTACCTACTTTTGATAAATTAAATTCTAATTACCCACTAGTTGCCCTACAAGCGTCTGGTATTTCAGTGGGATTGCCCTGGGGAGAACCTGGTAATAGTGAAGTTGGTCATATGACCATGGGTATGGGTAAAATTATTTACCAAAGCTTTCCCCGTATTTCTCTAGCAATTCAAAATGGAAGCTTTGCACAAAATGAAGCATTGGTTGGAGCGATGGACAAAACCAAAGAGACAGGCGGTGATTTACATATCATGGGACTCACTGGTGATGGTGGCGTACATTCTGCCAGAGAACATCTCTATGCGCTCATTGACCTCGCACATTCTCAAAATGTAAAAAATGTATATATACATTGTTTTATGGACGGACGTGATTCATCACCGACAGCTGGTACACGTGTTATCAAAGAAATTCAAGATAAATGTAAACAAATTGGCGCTGGAACGATAGCCTCTATCATCGGACGCAATTGGGCGATGGACCGTAACAACAACTGGGACAGAATTGAGAAGGCTTACAACATGCTTACAAAAGGTACTGGCACCAAAACACGAGACCCTATATCCGCCCTCCAAGCATCCTATGACAACGATGTCACAGATGAGTTCGTAGAACCTATTGTTGTCACAGATGAGAAAGACATGCCTCTCGCTACTATAAAAGATGATGACAGTGTAATATTTTTCAACTTCCGAGAAGATCGTGCTAGACAAATTACAACTGCATTCGTCCTTCCAGGCTTTGAAAAATTTAAACGTGATAGCAGGCTCAATCTTGATTTTGTCACTATGACTGAATATGATGATGATTTGCCGGTTAATATCGCTTTCCCTCCTGAAGAATCAAAAAACGGACTAGGTGAAACCCTAAGTAAACATAATTTCAAACAGCTGCGTATAGCTGAAACAGAAAAGTACGCTCACGTTACATATTTTTTCAACGGTGGTGAGGAAGATCCCTATCCAGGAGAAGACCATATATTAGTACCCTCCCCTTCTGTTGATAAATTTGATGAGGTGCCTGCCATGAGCTCTTATGAATTAACTGATAAAATTGTCGAGAGCATCAATAGTCAAAAATATGATGTCATAGTAATCAACTATGCTGCAGCAGACATGGTAGCACACACAGGAAATGAAGACGCTGCAAAATTAGCAGCAAAAGCGATTGACGAGTGTATGAATAAATTGATAAAAACGGTTCTCTTGCAGGGAGGCTGCTTACTAATAACAGCAGATCATGGCAATATCGAGATAATGCGCAACTCCCACACTGGTGAAGTTGACACTAAACACAACACTAGTCCCATCCCTTTGTGGTACGTGACACCTGACAACCACCATGAACGTACAGAAGATGAGATAATCCGTGGGCAGACAGAAATTCGAGGATTAATGAGCGATATAGCTCCTACAGTGTTGGATATCATGGAAGTACGAAAGCCTGATGAGATGCAAGGGGAAAGCCTATTGCCTACATTACAATAGTATATTCCTTAAAATCCTTAATAGTTTTTTAAAGAAAATCAAAACATTACTCACAAAAAAAGATAAAGCATATGCTTTATCTTTTTTTATTTGAAAAATATTTGTGGAACAACTTATTTCACAATTCTGTCCACAATTCCATATTTTCTTGCCTCCGTTGCACTCATAAAATTATCTCTATCACTATCCTTTTCAATTGTTGCTACATTTTTTCCTGTGTGCTTAGACATAATTTTATTAAGCTTTTCTTTTGTTTTTAAAATATGTTTTGCATGAATATCAATATCACTTGCTTGACCTTGTGTGCCACCAAGCACTTGGTGGATCATCACTTCTGCGTTTGGTAAGATTAACCTTTTGCCTTTTTGTCCAGCAGCAAGCAACAATGACGCTGCAGATGCAGCTGTCCCGATACAAATTGTTGAGACATCAGATTTGATATATTGCATCGTATCGTAAATTGCTAATGCGCTTGTAACTACACCGCCAGGTGAATTGATATACATTTTTATATCCTCGCCACTCCCCTGCGCTTCCAAAAAAAGCAATTGTGCAATTACAGCATTTGCCACATCATCATCAATACCAGTACCCAAGAAAATAATTCTGTCTTTAAGAAGTCTAGAATAAATATCATATGCACGTTCTACTTGCCCACTTTTTTCTATTACTGTTGGAATAATCATTGTTAGATTTGTAAACCTGTAGATTTGTAGAGTTGTAAACTTATAGATATTTTTTCATATCCAATCTATAAGCCTACTTTTCCACCTGCCTACCTGCCTAGATTAAAGTTTTTCAAGTATTTCAAACACCTTATTGTTTCGCATCACACCCTTTGTGTAATCATACAATTGTTCCATATTGATATTTTTCTCCATATCTTCCACGCCCTTATACATTGCAAGTGTTTTATTCATTTCTTCTTCTATTTCTTTGCTGTCAATTTCAATCTCTTCATCATCAGCTAGCTGCTCCAATACCAATGCACTCATTACACGCTTTTTTGCCTGTGGCTTCCATTCTTCTTCAAGCTCTTCGCGTTTTTTACCAATTTTCTCTAAGTATTCATCGAATTTCATACCACTCATAGACAATTGTTGCTCAAACTCTCCCACCATCCTACTCATCTCATCATCAAGTATCATTTGTGGAACTTCAATATCAATAATTTCAGCAAGAGCATCTAAATATTTGGTACGTTGCTCCTCATCAGTTTTCTTCTCAGCTTCTTTTTCCATTCCTTCCTTTACACTTTTTTTCAAATCATCCAATGTTTTAAATTGTTCACCGAGAGTTGCAGCGAACGCATCATCAATTTTTGGAGTAATGCGTTCTTCAACAGTTTTCAATGTAACTTCAAATTCTGCCTTCCTTCCCGCTAAATGACTTGCATGGTATTCCTTTGGGAATTCCAGCTCAAATGTTTTTTCTTCTCCTTTTTTCATTCCAAGCACTTCCTCTTCAAAACCTGGAATAAAAACACCCTTACCCAAAACCAGAGAATGGTCTTTGCTTGTGCCATTTTCAATAATCACACCGTCTTGTTTCACTGTAAAATCAACTTGTACATGGTCGCCATTCTTAGCTGCACGGTCAACCTCATTGTGTTGCGCCCTAGACTCCGCAACTTGCTTTAATTCTTCCTGAATTTTCTCATCTGTAATTTCAACTTTCACACCTTTGCCATCAGCGTTAATTTTTTTGATAGTTTTTTTCCAATCTTTTGGTAGCTCAATCTCTGGAATAACTGCAGTATCAATTCGAATCTCAATATCATTTCCCTCAGCCAATTTCGTCACACTTACGCGCGGTGCACCAATTGTTTTAAGAGTCTCCTTCTCAATAATCTCCATGTAATAAGTTCTGATCATCTTATCTGCTACTTCTGAAAGAAGTTTTGTCTTATCTACTTTTGCCTCTGCCATCTCTTGTGGCACAGCTCCCTTACGAAAGCCTTTAACTGATACATTTTTTGCAGCTTCGATCATCATTTTGTCAAATTCCAATTGAGCATCTTCCCAAGGAATCGTCACATCAATTTGTGTTTCATTTCCTTTTTCAATTTTGTAATCCATAATAGCTAATAATTTAGTAGTTAGTATATTAGTAAGTAGTTATTTTAGTTGCAGTCCCTCACAACAAAAATTATTTTTCTTCCTTAGCTTTGTCAGCTTTTTCTGCTTCTTCATCCACATTATCAGATTCTGTAACTACTTTCTCTTCACCTTTGACTGTTTCTTCAGTCTCAACGTCCTCGCTGCTTTCCTCATCCATATCTTCAGTGTCTGTATTCTCATCAGTTCCTGGCACGCTACTTTCTCCAGCGCTCACTACATCAAGATTCCAACCTGTTAATTTTACAGCTAACCGCACGTTTTGCCCTCGTTTTCCGATAGCCAATGATAATTGGTCATCAGGTACAATAACTGTTGCTTTTTGAGTATCTTCATCAAGTTCCACAGAGATAACAGATGCCGGTGAAAGTGCTGCTGTAATAAACTCCTCCATATCATCACTCCATTCAATGATATCTACTTTCTCACCACCCAGTTCATCAATAATTGCATTTACACGAGTTCCTTTTTGCCCTACACATGATCCAATCGGGTCAATACCCTCTTCTTCTGTATATACAGCAATTTTACTACGAGAACCAGCTTCCCGTGCAATAGCCTTAATCTCCACAGTTCCTGCAAAAATTTCTGGCACTTCCAATTCAAACAAACGACGTAACAACTCTGGATGTACACGAGACAATTTGATACCAGGACCTTTTGGATCAAGCTCCACACTCTCTACAAATACTTTCACACGTTGTCCTGTATTATAACTTTCACCGCGAACTTGTTCTCTCGGGAAAAGCACGCCTACAGATTTGCCTAAGTCAACAAATACATTCTTACCCTCTACACGTTGTACTGTACCGTTAATAATTTCACCTTCTTTTTCTTTGTATTCTGTATACATCGCGTTACGTTCCGCTTCACGAATTCTCTGAATAATAACTTGTTTTGCAGTCTGCGCTGCTACGCGACCAAAATCAGTATATGACGGAAGGTCTTCTTCAACAATTTGCTCTAATTCTACATCTCCATGGATTTCTTTTGCCTCATCAATCATGATATCTCTTTCTGGATTAAATCGAGACTTCTTTTCTTCTTCCTCCACATCTTCATCTGCGATAATATCTTTTGCTTCTTCTACAACTTTTTCTTTTTTTTCATCTTTATCCTCATCATCCTCACCCTCAGCAAAAGCATCTGGATCAATAAACTCACGAGTTGATTCATCTACAACCTCTTTCAATAGAAAAAATTTCATATCCCCTGATGTACTATTTAGCTCAGCTCGAACATTCTGTCCACGCTTGCCATACTCCTTCTTATAAGCCGCTGCAATAGCAGTTTCTACTGTCTCCATAACTTCCTTGGCGTCTATGCCCTTTTCTTCTGCTAGAGCAGTCATAGCACCTGTAAAGTCACTAAATGGATTTTTTTCATCTGTCATATATTTGATATGTTACTAATTAGTTTATTAAATTTCTTATAGACATTCTTCATCTTGACTTATGACAAGTATAAAACTTATCACTACATTCTTTAACAAAAAATTCGCGTCATCCAGACCCGAATCATCACAATCTTACCTTATTTCATAGGCTTATTATAGCAAAATAAACACATTAGTCAATCTTGACAAAATCATAAAAGTATGCTATACTACCTTATCACAGTAATAAAGTGCTCTAATAGTACTTAAAACTGTGATTACGGTTAAAATAATGCTTTTTTTGTAAAAAGTAAAATATAAAATTTGAACCGTTACGGTTCATTAACAATTGAGAGGCTACAATGATCAATGAAAATGTAAATAAATGGATGACCATATTCAACACATTTTTAAACCTTAAACAAGAGCAGCAAGGGAGTTCGAAAAAGGATGCTGATGCCAGTAAAAAACCACAAAAAAAACCTGGTATTCTCGCTTGGTTTAATAATGAGGATGAACGTATTTGGGCGGAAATTTTTCGTTCATTAGATAGAGATTCTCAACGTGCAAATGTTGTACAATTTCTTGAGGATCTTGCACCAGTAAATCCGCAAACTTTTGCAGAGAAAGCTGCCAAAAAATTCAATCAAACGATTTTTCGGCATATTGTGACAGGGCTTTCTGTAGAGGAAGTTGGAAATGTCCTGGGGAGTGAGACTGAAACAGGCTCTGGCAAAGGTAAAAAAGTTGTCAAAACTTATATAGCTTCCACCAGAGTAGACCACCGCAGAGAGTTTCTTGTGTGGTTAGCACGGAGTGTTCATACTTATAGTACAGAGTACACTCGGCAACAGCTTGCTGTTGCTAATATTATAGTTAGTGACGAAGTCATGGAATCATCCATGTACAGACTCACACGAATGATTGAAGCTGTGCCAGAAGTATTTCGAGAGCTTGGGAATGGAATGGAAAAAGCAAATAATAGTCTGCGAATTTTCAATCTGTTCACAGGAGTGTTAATGCTCCCTGCTATGTGGGGTAGTTATTACTTTTTCGCAAATCACAAGCCAATCTTTGCCATCGCGACGCTAATTATAGCGGCTGCTGTTGGCATCATTGGATTCAAAAAAGGAGTAAACTAATGAGTGAATTAACAGAAAGAGCTAAGCAAGTTACCGCATTATATTTTCGTGTTGTGCTCGGCACAATGTTCATCTTTGCTATTTTATTGAGCCTTGAGCTCATGGCAAATTTCCAGGGCTTACTCTGGATTCCTGGTGTATGTTTTATAGCAATATTGCTATTTCAACAAATTGTCAAAAACTCACCACCAATTCTAATATTCAGTGGCACAATGTCATTGTATACGGCAATTCCTTTCGTTGGTGATCTTAGCATCGGTAAAACATTCACCGATCTTCACGAGAAAGTTAAGAAAATGATTGATAATGTTTGTACAATGCTAGCATTAGCATCACTATTTCTATTTGTTATTTATATAGACAGTGATTACTCTACTCAAATTGAAATTGCATTTTACTTTTTCATGGGATTTACAATCTTAGCGTGGTGGAGTGCAAAAACAGAATCCGAATCGAAGCTGATTTGGAAACCGGTCCTTGTAGCTGGTGTATTAGTCGCTCTAAAAGGCACAGCACTGTTGTACCCAATGGCAATTCACGAAACACTTGGTATTTATCCAGGTATTAGAGTGGATAAATCTACGATCAAGGCATCTACGAAAGTGGTTGCTCAGCAAGATGCTACGGTAAAAAACAGCAGAAATGTTGCGACAATCTCAGAGTTTGAGAAAATCACGACAAGACTGAAGTTGAAGACAAGTGCTGAAATTATTCGTGATCGACAAACTCTGTTGGATATGAATATCATTACTCCAACTGAGCTTCGTACTATCGAAGCTGAAGCTAGAAGGCGAGCTAATTCACCAGTAAAGAAGGCTATCAAAGGCATCAAGTCGATTCAATTGTTTCATAGCATGAAACTTGTGAAAACCATAACCTATTCACCTGGTCAAGTTGGACTGGGTGGAATGGTTATAAAGGCACCTGCTGGCAAATTCAAGGTGAAGTGCAGTGGGTACATTACTCAATTGTTTACAGGAGGAAAAAAGCTATATCGATCAAAACCCATACACTGTATGGCAAATACTGAGAGTATGCGCATTTATCCACAAAACTTGCGAAAAATGCCTGTGCAAGAAGCGAGGGGGTATGGGCGAATTGTGATAAATGGGTCTTATCCTCAGGAATATTATACCAATGTGGACAAGCTCCATATAAATGTAAATATTCCTCAAACGTATTCAGAATATGAGGATATACTTGGAAGTATAACGATTCAAGTATATCAATAAAACGGTCGTGCGCATCGCGCACAACCGTTTTTTTCTTTTCTCCAAAATCTTTACCTAAAAAATTCTAATGACTTGCGTCACTACAATCAAAGATATAAGAGCTACTACAAGTCCAATGATTGCATATTGAATAATATTTTTCGCCGTATCAGCCTTAGTGCTGTCTCCTGCTGAAGTTATGTACATTATACCACCTACCACAAGCATAAGTACTGCGATGGAGCCCACGAAACCAGACAAGACTTTGATTGTCTCTATGATGATTTGACTCAATGTTCTATGCGCTGCAGGTGCTCCCGTAGCGCCAAGTACTGTGTAAATTTCTTTTAGTAGCGCTGGAGCAGCTAACGCTAATGCTAGCCCTATAAGTGCTGCTGTTACCGCTTTTTTGGCTGTCTCTACTTTACTCTGATCTCCAGCTGATGTCATGTACAGTATTCCAGCCACTACTATCATGAGCACTGCAAGTGCTGCTACTATTCCTTGCACAGTTGTTGCTACTTTTGCTAACAGGTTATCTACCGTAGAGAATGCTATTGGATTACTAAATTGTGCTGACGCACCACCATTAGCTGAGGATCCCTGATTATTACTCGCTCCAAAAACATTCCCTACAAATACAGTCATCACAAACACCACCGCAAAGCTCGGTAAAATCAAATATTTGATATATTTTTGTTTTATCATATTTTTTTATATTTTATTATATTTTAATTATACAACACTACACCAAAAAACAAAATGGTTTACAAAAACACTTCTTGTAATTATCTTACTTTAAATTTTCTCAGCTTTTATAAGAATAAAAACAAGAATGCTTTAAGCATTCTTGTTTTGTGTTGTAATATAATCACCCCTTATTTTAAGCCCGTAATAACAGAACTTACAATAACCCATGCAAGAAGCGCTACAACTAGCCCTACTATAGAATATATAAGCATGCTTTTTGCTGTTTCAACTCTGCTAGAATCTCCGCCAGATGCCATGTACATGACACCACTAATTACAATCATAAGAACACTAAGACCTCCCACAAATGTTGCTAGAGTTTTAATAATATTTGTAATTGAGCCTACAATAGTACCTGTCGGCAAAGTTGTCCCACCTGGAGCTGTAATAGCTGCTAAGCACACATCCTGAGTAAATAAAATACCTCCACCCAATAGCAACATCCATGCAAATACACTACCTATGACTTTTTTATTTTTCATTATTTTTTTTATTATTAATTATCTAATTTACATTTTAATTATACAACATGTCCATGAAAAAAACAAAAAGCAAGCATGTCTAGACACGCTCACTTTATGCTGTAACATATTTTTAAATATATTATCCCAATCCTCCAATAACTGTTTTGACGATAACCCAACCAAGTAGTGCTACAACCAAACCAACGATTGCATATGTTAGCCACTTCTTTGCTGTGTCAACACGTGCTTCATCACCACCAGAAGTAATATACATTATACCAGCTACTATGATCATAAGAACACTAAGTCCACCTACGAATCCTAGTAAAAAAGTAATAATCTTTTGAATAACCTCTGCAATACTTCCACCACTGCCGCCTGCTCCCTGATTTGCACCGATACCATAATCACCTGCTGCTGATGCCATCACTGGAAGTAACAATAGAGTTGATGAAATCGCAAAAAATGTATTTTTCATTTTCTTTATCATTTGTTTCCACCTCCTCTCTTTATTTTTATTTCTTTATTCATACACATATTATCTCACAAATTTCAATTTATGCAAAACCAATAACTGTTTTCACAATGATGAGTGACAGTAGCGCAATAACCAATCCTACAATACTAGCAGTAAGAGCTTTTTTTGCCATTTCTGTACGCGCACTATCACCTCCAGATATCATATACATCACTCCAGAGATGAGCACACCCAGCACTGCAATAGCTCCTACAAATATAACAAGAAATTCCACAGCTCCAGTGAGATAACTACTCGCTGGAGGAGCACTTGACATCGGGCCTGCCTGTGCAATATTTATCAACTTCATCTCATTTATAATTAACAATCAAAATTCCACATGCGTCCAAATCTAGAACCAGTCAATCCCCCTTCTTCTACTTTCAAACCAGAATTATAATTATCAAATACTGTGTTTACTATAAAAGTAATCATCATAAAGGCTGTAAGTACGACTATTACTCCTATGAGTGCATTTTTTATAGCTGTTTTTGCCATAGTAATCATAGCTGGATTACCTGCTGATATTATATACATTACACCCGCCACAACAATGACAACAGTCGCAGTGACTGCAATCAGCTTCACCACAAACTGAACAATGCCGTGTATACCCTCTACCAAATGACATATTGTACAGGCCTGACTTTTATTATCAGCGCCTACACCACCACATGGAACTAAAGCAGCATCTGTATTATATACAGGCACAGTAGTTACCATCATGCATAAACCCAATAAAATCACCCTTATAAATTTCATATTTTGTATATTAACTACTTATTTCATCCACTGCGCAGAGCGTTTTGCTCCAAGTTGTACTGCGTTATGTACTGAAGACTTACCGATATTCACACTGTCAATCATGTCTGCAAAAATTGTATCCACTGCTGTTGAATTATTGCGCCACCATGACCGTGCGAT
>JAUZSW010638804.1:0-13710 GCA_034780735.1 Hyalogyrina grasslei
CGGTTCGTGACTAGGAAGTCACTCCTACATTGAAAGGTTCGTGACTAGGAAGTCACTCCTACATTAAAAACGGTTCGTGACTATGAAGTCACTCCTACATTAAAAGCGGTTCGTGACGAGGACGTCACTCCTACATTTAAGGGGTGGAGCTCTGTTTTTCATATTTATTACCTCCTTCTAGATTAAAATTGTATTTTTTCATTCGACATTGAATGTTGCGATAAAGTCGGCTATATTCATACTCAGTCCTTGGGACGTGGTTGTTTATTAGTTCCGGCAGTGCCGGTTAAATTGCTATTTGAGGCTATTATGCGCAGAGGTCGAAAAGGAGTTGGAGAAACTAGTAGCATGGAATTGTTGCTGGATACAATGTGCAATACTTTTGGCGGCATTGTCTTTATCACCTTGATGATTGCGCTTATCACCAGTAATGCTAGAATCACCATGCAGAAAACACCGCAAAAAATGATTGATCCCGAATTGGCAGATCAAGAATTACGCAGTGAAATTGATCGACGTAAAAATGAGTTGCAAGAGTTAAACAGTGCGCTTAAAGTTGCTATAAATGAGCTTAAAGTATATCAGGACGACCATATTCTACGTCGCAGTGGTGAATTGCTAAATTTACAAGAAACGCTTAAACAGCGCACTGATGTAGTCAATAAACAGCAGCGTAAATATCTGATGCTCTATAAATTACTTAAGAATAAAACAGCTGTGGCTAATAATAGTGAGAGTGATTTAGCAATTCTTAGCAAGGCGGTGAATAAACTACAGATTGAACTTGATAAAGCATTGGCGATTGAACAAATCACCTTCACTCCGCCGGTATATAGAAGCGTCAGCAAACGACCGATTTTTATCTGTATTAAAGGCAGCAAAATCTACTTTATGTCACAAACAAAATACCCATATTATTTGACCGAGTCTAAGTGTGATCGAAAAAGTTCGACTAATGGTAATATTATCTATATCTTTAAAGACTTTACTGATGGGATTCCGCTATATCCAGTTAAAAGACTACGTGCTACTTTGCAACGGCGCCTCGGTCGAAAGGCCATGGCAATCGGCTTTATTGCCTGTGAAGTTTATCAAGATTCATTTAAGGAATTTTTGCTGTTTCGTAAAGTTATTAAATCATTGGGTTATACCTATAATTGGAGTCCGATGTTGATGAATGAATATCCTACGTTGATTTTAACTAATAGTAATGTTACCTATCAAGGACAATAATGATGAAAGAGTTGCCTGTTTCTATAGAAAAGATAAAAACATTAGATTATCTAGTTGCAAGCAATGCTGCAATGTTCTGCCAAGATTTTAACCGAAGTTATGGTAAGCTAGCTGAACGTTTAAGCAAAAGTCAAAAGGCATTAGCGACTGGCAATACTAGTGGAGCAGTGAGATTATCAGAACAACTCCCCCCATTGCTTGAGTTAATTGAACTATTGCTCACCGTTGATTTTGCTCGCTATAATGAGTTTTGTGCCACTAACTCTTTTATCTGTCCCACATTTATTTCCCACGATGAACTGGAAAAATTTATTAACGATTATTATTGTATTAATACCTTGCCAGCATTAAAGGCATGTTATAAAAAAATATTACTGGATAAGAATCTTTTTATGCAGTTAACCCTTTTACGCCGCTTGATAATGATAGATCCGCAAAAAAGTGGCTGGATAAATAATATAAAACCGGTTGAGCAGCATTATCTAAAAACATGTTTAACTCAGATTAAAACTTTAGTTTCTGCTAATGATTTCCATGAACTATCTACTGTTCGCAATGAACTATTGGGCAAGCAGTGGCACATAACATTGCCAGATAATTTTCATAATATCATCGAGCAAAAATATTTAAGCTTAAAGAATAGTTTTTATCAACAACGAGCATCTGAGGCGATTGCAACTTTACAAGATGAATTTGATCCAATCTATCCGTTGGAGTATGCTGGACGGATTGGGGCAATTGAAACATTTTTGGCTGAAACTGATTATCAGCCCGATGCGAAATATAGTGAATTAAAGTTAAGAATTGAGACCGCAGTTGATACCTACGAAAAACAGCAACAATTTGACCTGGTAGCAGATGAATTGCGGCTCCTGTTAGAACAACCTGATTGTGATAAAGTTTTACTCGAAGCTACTTTGGAGCGGCTTAAACGCTTTGAAATGCCAATCCCAGATCGACTTGATATTCGAACTGCCAATAAGATAACAGGCATGGAGTTGTTCAAACAGCGTAAACATCGTTTTAAACAGTTGTTATTACTATTGGGGATCGTGATCATTATTGCTTTGATTGGCATATCATTATTCTTTTTTCAACGTAATAAACAGTGTAATGCGATTTGTACAGAAATTAATAAATTGGTAAAATCAGGTAGTTATACTCAAGCTAGAGAGTTTTATGATAAAAGTCTAAAAGCAACCCCTTTTATCAGCAACTATTCGCAGTTGATCAAAGCCAGGACAAATCTTGATGAAGCGATTCGGCAGAAATATGAATTGGATCGGCAGTTTAGATTAGTAAAAAAAGAGCTAAACAGGGTACGTGATAATAAATTTTCAATTAGTCCTAAACAGTTGAAACAGCTCGAGAATAAGGCTACAAAATATGCCGATGATGAATTAGAAAAGATGTTTATAAAAAAGTTCGACCTTGATTATCAAACGGTTATGAATCAGCGTCGCCAAGCAATTATTAGTGCATTTAATTTGATTATTGCTGATGTTTCTAATAGATTGCGCGATTATAAAGTATGGGCAAATTTGTCCCCTAAACAACGTATTAGTGAGCTGAAAAGCGTCAGGGATAAACTCCTAACTGGAGAAAAATATATTGCAACTTTAAGTGCGGATAATCGTTTGCGCTATAATGAATATAAAGTTGAAATTAATGAACGAATTACCAAGGCACAGCAACAACAGGCCATCGTTGATAATAGTGCTAAATCATTCGAACAATTGATTGTTTCACCGCCTGGATCATTGAGCCTCTTTGTCAATGCCATAAAAATTATCCATGAAAATGTGCGTTATGATAGACGTTATCGTGATCTTTTGCATTATAGTGAATTATTGGAGGAGCTGCAAACCGTCTACGGGCAGGGGGATGCGGCGACGCAGGAAGATGTTGATAGCAAATGGCAATCCTGGCGTAGTGACTATACGATGTGGCAAACTCTGTTGAATTACAGTGGGAAAACCACGTTGCTTAAATTTCTTAATTCATATCCAATTAAGTCGCTGGCAGGCATTGGGGTTCGACGGAAATTATCGAATGAGCAAGAGCAATGGTATTTTCTTAGTACTCCAGAATATAATCAGCATTGGGGTAAGTATAATGTTACACTTTACCATTCAGATGAAGCAGGAAAAATTGTTCCAACTAAACGTTCATACCGTAAAACAGAATATTATGTTAAAATTGATAAGGATGTTTATCATACTAAATATGCTAGTGATATTAGCTGGTTACAGCATGCCACAAAAGAGAACTCACTATCATTGTTGTTTTATGATAAATATCTAAAACCAGTATGTCAAGATTATAAAGTTCCCGTCCCGGTTAAATTGCTGACAATTAAGGCATTTATCGATAGTTTACCAATGAAAAAACTTTTTACTGAAGAGCTTAAACCATTTAGTAAATTAATGGCAACGGATATTGGCGTAGATTGGTTAGGTAGTGAAGTTGATATTGGCAGTAAACGTCGGCAGCAGATCAAAGACAAATATCAGCAACTCTACTCAAGTACAATGTTACCTGACCTAGCTATAGTTGTTGATAAATATAAAAAAGTTACTGCAATGTATCGCTGGGCTGTTTCGCCATATTTTATCTTATCCGGTATAGTGGACTATAGCGAAGTTAATCCGACGAGAAAAAATGTTAAATACCTCTTTGCCCTCGGCTATCGTAAAGTTGAAGATGAAAACAGTTATTACCCTAAAATTATATTTATTAAGCAGCGAGGAACTTATCGTAAAGTTGTTACTGAACAGGAGTTGTTTAATGGGATGCCGTTACTTGGCTTGCGCATGGAACAGGATTTTGAAAAATATATCAAGTTCAGCAAAAAAAGTGGTATTGTTCCGACACTGTTTAAATCACTTCAAGGTAGGTGAATGAAATAATGATTAACGATTAACGATTAACGATTAACGGTTAACGATTAATGAATAACGATTAATGAATAACGATGAGTTCGACCAATCGCCATTTTGGAGTGCGTTGGTTATGCGGCTAGTATTTTGCGATATCCTGGCGCATAACTCGATCTCCAAAGGAGATCTAACCGATGCGCCTGGAAGTCGCCGGGTACTGGATAACCGTTTTGCACTCCCAAAAAACTCAACCATTAATCTTATGCCTTCGGAGAACGCAAAGTACTGGTGCTATACAACGTTCCAGTAGCATGCGTTGTCCCAACGCATATAGCAAAATAACGGTTATTAAACCGATAGATTAGAACATTACAGAGAAATGCTTAACTGCACCATTAACGAGTTTTTCATTCACTTTATGCTCTAGCTAGTGTCCTGCGGAGAACGCAATACAAAAAACATAACCAAGGAATAAAGGCCTATATATTTAGTTTATTGTCCATATATTGCCTTTTGCTTGCCTTGATTAAATAATATATCGTCTTTATTGTTATTTTTAGCATATTGTAAAGTTTAAATAAATGGACATATTTTTTGTTTTATATCATGCTTAAAGGTATTGAAAAACGGTGAAAATGTGTTAGGTTATTGTTTCCTTTCAACATTTATAGTGAAAGAGGTAATTATAAAAGTTTCATCGCAGCTTTTGTTTGTGCTGTTTTTTTGTCATAACCTCTAAATAAGGTTGATTTGTGATAGTTTTACAAGGTAATTTTTATATCTAGTGAGGTCGGCGCAAAAAAAGTGTGATGGATGTTAATTATACCATCTCGATGTTTTGTCCCCCTCAAAACAACTAACTATTTTCGGAGAATGAAAAATGGCTAAAAAAATGGTAACAATCACTGGTAATACAGCAGCCGCCCATGTGGCATCTGCATTCAGTGAAGTCGCAGCGATCTACCCAATTACCCCATCATCTGATATGGGCGAAATGGCAGACGAATGGTCAAGTCAAGGCTTGAAAAATATTTTCGGCAAAACTGTCGATATTATGGAAATGCAGTCTGAAGCTGGTGCTGCTGGTGCAGTACATGGCTCTTTAAGTGCTGGTGCTCTCACTACCACATTTACTGCTTCGCAGGGACTGTTGTTAATGATCCCTAACATGTACAAAATTGCTGGTGAAATGTTGCCGACTGTTTTCCATGTTTCTGCTCGTTCACTTGCTTGTCAAGCACTCTCTATTTTCGGCGATCACTCTGATATTATGGCTGCTAGAAATACCGGTTTTGCAATGCTCGGTGCAGCATCTGTACAGGAAGAGATGGATTTGGCGATTGTCAGTCATCTTGCTACATTGAAATCTAAAATCCCTTTTATCAGTTTCTTTGATGGCTTCAGAACTTCACATGAAATCATGAAGATTGAAGAGGTCAGTTATGATGTGATGGCTGAACTGGTTGAACAGAAATATATTACTGATTTTAAAAAACGTGCAATGCGCCCAGAAGCACCTTATGCTAAAGTTGGTGCACAAAATCCTGATGTCTACTTCCAGGGCCGTGAAACTGTTAACAAATTTTATGATGCCACACCTGAAATTGTTCAGGATTACATGGATAAACTTGCGGCTAAAATTGGCCGTCAGTATCATCTTTTTGATTACATCGGCGATCCTAATGCTGAAAAAATTATTATCTCAATGGGATCTTCATGTGAAACCATTGAAGAGACTGTTGATTATCTTGTCGCTAAAGGCGAAAAAGTTGGTGCGATTAAAGTTAGACTTTATCGTCCATTCTCAGTTAAAGCATTTGTTGACCTGATTCCTGCGACTGCTAAGAAAATTGCGGTACTTGACAGAACTAAAGAGCCGGGCGCGATTGGCGAACCACTTTTCCTTGATACTGTTGCAGCATTGGCGGGTAAAAATCTTACTATTATTGGCGGTCGCTATGGCTTGTCAAGTAAAGAGTTTACACCAACTATGGTCAATGCAGTTTATGATCACTTGGATAACGAATGCACGCATGGCTTTACTGTTGGTATTAATGATGATGTTACTAATACATCAATCAAAATAAATACTGAGATCAATACTGCTGATGCAGATACTACCTGTTGTATGTTCTGGGGTTTAGGTTCTGACGGTACCGTTGGAGCTAACAAAAACTCAATCAAAATTATTGGTGATAACACTGATATGTTCGCTCAGGGTTATTTCGTTTACGATTCAAAGAAATCTTACGGTATAACTGTTTCACATTTGCGTTTTGGTAAAAAACAGATTCAGTCTACCTACTTGATTAACAGTTCTGATTTCGTCGCATGTCACAATGCAGCTTATATCGGTCGTTATGATATGCTGAAAGGTCTGAAAGCTGGTGGAACATTCCTCTTGAACTCTGATATTCCAGCTGGTGAAGTATTTGAACACTTGACCGCTGATATGCAGCAGTATATTATTGATAACAACATTAAATTCTATACCATTGATGCATTGAAAATTGCTGAAAGCGTTGGTTTAGGTAACAGAATTAATACTGTTATGCAGGTTGCATTCTTCAAACTTGCTGAAATTATTGATGTTGATGATGCAATTGCCTACATCAAAAAAGCGATTGAAAAGACCTTTAAGATTAAAGGTGACGACATTGTTAATATGAACTGTGCGGCGGTTGATAAAGCTCTGGCTGGACTTGAAACTGTTGTAGTTCCTGCAACTGTTGGCAAGGCATTTGTTCCTGCACAGCTGATTAAAGACGATGCGATTGATTTTGCAAAAAATATTATTAAACCAGTGATGCACCTTGAAGGCGATGATATTGCGGTATCAAATATGTCTATCGACGGTAAAGTGCCAACTGGAACTACTTGTTTGGAAAAACGGGGTATTGCTCCACGGATTCCACAGTGGTTGAGTGAAAACTGTATTCAGTGTAATCAGTGTGTAATGGCATGTCCACATGCGGTTATCCGGGCAAAACAGATTGCGCCTGCTGATCTGACTGATAAACCTGAAGGTTTTGAAACAGTTAAATCAAAAACCAAAAACGATCGTGACCTAGAATATAAATTACAGATTTATTGTGAAGACTGTACTGGTTGTGGTGTTTGTGTTGATGTCTGTCCTGCTAAAACTAAAGCCCTCGAGTTTACTACACTTGAAGCAGCTAAAGAACAGAATGAACCAGCAAAAGTTACATTCTTTGATGAATTGCCAGATGATGTTGTTGATGGTGCTGCTGTAACCACGGTTAAAGGTTCACAGTTTATTAAACCATTATTTGAATTCTCTGGTGCATGTGCCGGTTGTGGTGAAACTCCTTACGTTAAATTGGTTACTCAGATTGCTGGTAAACGCATGGTCGTTGCTAACGCTACAGGTTGTTCTTCAATCTACGGTGGAACATTCCCAACGATCCCTTATTGCAAAACTAAAGAGGGTAATGGTCCTGTTTGGGCTAACTCACTGTTTGAAGATAATGCTGAATACGGTCTTGGTATGCGGCTTGCAGTAGATAATAACCGTGAACTGTTGCTGACTAAAGTTGCACAGTTGCTTGAAAGTGGTAAAGATGTTACACCTGCACTGAAATCTGCCCTAACAGCTGCGGTCGCGGCTAAAGACGCTAAAGATGACGCTGCACTTGCAACTCAGGCTGCGGTTAAAGCTCCATTGGCTGAAGCTATTGCTCAAGCTGGTGCTAATAAAGCATTGCTTGAAACTATTCAGGAACATCAAGATTACTTTATTGATAAGAGTGTTTGGATCATCGGTGGTGATGGCTGGGCTTATGATATTGGTTATGGTGGTGTGGATCATGTCCTCGCTTCTGGACGTAATGTTAATATCCTTGTTGTCGATACTGAAGTATACTCAAATACTGGTGGTCAGGCTTCAAAAGCTACTCCAATCGGTGCTGTGGCAAAATTTGCCCATGCCGGAATGCGTTTGACTAAGAAAAATCTTGGTTTCATGTGCATGAGTTATGGCTATGTTTATGTTGCTTCTATTGCCATGGGTGCGAACCGTATGCAGACGCTGAAAGCATTGCAGGAAGCTGAAGCCTATGATGGCCCATCAATTGTTATGGCTTATGCTCCATGTATTGCCCATGGTATTAATATGAGCAAAACTCAGACTGAAGAAAAACGTGCTGTTGAATGTGGTTACTGGCCGCTGTATCGCTATAACCCACAGCTCGAAAAACCATTCACTTGGGAAACTAAAGAGCCTAAAGGTGACTTCCAGGAATTTATCCGCAGTGAACGTCGTTATCAGACTCTGCTCAAAACTGCTCCAAACGAAGCTGAAAAACTCTTCGCTGAAGCTGAAAAAGATGCGAAAAAACGCATGGCATTCTACCAGAAAATGGGTGAAATCATGTAGTCTTTGCTCTTTTAGAGTAAGCTAATATTCAGCTCCGATAAGATCTAATCTTATCGGAGCTTTTTTTTGCAAAGTAGCATAAATAAATTACGAATTATGAATTATGACAAAGCGTCAATTACGACAAGTTATGTGCTAGTAGGGGTAGCTCTCGATGAGAGCACCTGTCGCATCAGCGACCAACAACGAATTATGAATTACGACGAAGGCGGAGCCGTAGAGGCTGTCGGAACGCGTCAATTACGAATTCCGTCCCGGTTGTGTGATGGGCCTGATGGGACTGATGGGCCTAATGGGCCTAATGGGCTGATTTGTCTGATGGCGCTGCCGGGTCTAAACAATTCACGAAACTTTTTTCCTACAAATTTGCTTTTTGGGTTTTTATAATTATAATACATATAAAGCCTATGTATTATAAATTTTAAAACTAGATGGTGGTGACTGATGAAATATGATAATAGTTTGGTTAAAGGTTCAGTTGATCTGATTTTACTGAAAATGTTACAAAAACGCACGATGTATGGCTATGAAATTATTCGCACGGTTAATGATTTGACTGATGGTGAGTTTGAATGGAAAGAGGGCTCGCTTTATCCGGCACTGCATCGGCTTGAAATCGATAAACTGATTATTGGTGAATGGCAGGTTAATGATGGCGAACGGCCGCGGCGTTATTATAAGCTGACTCGCAAAGGGGTAAAAGCATTGACGGCTAAAACTGAACAATGGAATAATTTTTCAGCAACCGTTAATTCTCTTTTGAGGGTCTGATAATGGATAATAGACTGTATGATGCCAGTGAAATAGCTGCTGCCGGTCTGAAAAGTGATACGGAACTTTATCTATCGGTAAAACGTGAATTGGAAGTTCACCTTCAGGAAACTGTTGAGCGTGTTGAAGATGCGGGGAGAAATAATAGTGATGCGGTGGATATTGCCTTGGAAAAATTTGGGTCACCTGCTGAAACCGCCAACACTATCCTTCAAGTTAATGCGCGACGATTAAAGTTTCGTGCCCGACTACGGCTGTTTATTATTGCTTTAGTGCCATTGATCGCTTTAGCGATTGTCCTCTTTTCAATCATCCCCCACTGGAATTTGTTACGCTTAAAAGATAATCGATATTCCTATTATAGAGCAAATAGTAAAAGTCAAAAAGAGTATGAGAAGAATATAGCTGAAGCCGCTGGGGTTGATTTAGCTAAATTAACCCAGCAGCAACAGTTGCTTCTAGATAGTGATTGGAAAAGTCTTAGCAAAATGTTCCCTGAAGATAAAGCATATTTTGCTTATGATTTTCAGAGCTCGATGAAAATGAACACTTGGCATTTATTTAGAAAAAAAGATCAGCAGTGCAACCCGCCACGCTTAAGGCAAACTCCAAAATGGTTAAATAAAGCGCAACTTATTGATCCTAATAATGCTTTATATTTCTATGGTGCGATTTGGGAAATAATCTATCCCGGGGCGAAATATATAAAATATACTGGGAAAAAATCTTATAGGAAATATCTTGAAATTAACGATCGCAGCAGGCTTATGGCGGCATTGCCATATTATTTAGCAGGACTTTCTAAGCCGTTTTACCGTAATTATCGTAAACAAATTACCCAACGACGGTTGGCTTTGAATATTAATCATGACCTGCCAGCATCAATCATGTGGAAAGGTTATTTATCTAGCTCGACTATATATGATAGACAAATTTTTGATTATCTTGCTCAGGCTCTGCCATTGTGGGGTGAAGAACTAATTAAAGCAAAAAGGTTCAATGATGCAGAAGCTCTTTTAGATAGTTGGCAACCATTAATTATCCAGATGTTGCATAGTGATAATGATTTCTTTATTTTTATTAAAATCATAGGCACGCTTAACATTTTTGCAAAAAAACTGCCCCCATTGTACCGTCAATTAGGTAAGCCACAAAAAGCCGTGCAAATAGCAGTTCTTCTGGATAAATTAACTAGTTCATGGAATAGACGATTTAAGCAGAATAGTTCTGAGAAATTACGGTTGAAGCAGGAGCTCTTAAATTACGGCGCTGTAATACAACAGATACGTTGGCAAGTTATGCTACCTAATGAGTATAGTCGGCAAGAATTGGCTACCAGTCGGATCTATGAATATACCCAAGCAGATCGCCTGTTGCTACTTGTTATTGAAACCTTATTGGGATGTTTGATGATCGGTTATACCATTTGTTGGCTATTGGTGCGGTGGCGATTGCGGAATAAATTACAGCCGGGATTATTTATTCCCAATGACAAAACGTTATTTAAACTTATTATGCTTGGCGTTATTGCGCCATTTATTAGCTGGTGGTTGATGGTATTATTACAGCCGGGTGGCCGGGACTATAGTTTGACCTGTAACTATCTGAATTTTTTAGCTCAAGGGGGATTTTTGATTATCGGCACGACCTTATGGCCAATAGTCTTGATGCGTCATGCTGTAGCAGTTAGAATTAAAGAATTCGGCATGGGTGGGAAAGCGCATCGTTATGAGTTGTTGGTCGTGTTGATAATACTTGGAAGTTTTATGCTTATAGCACTGCTCCCTTGGCGTCTATGGTATAATTTCAATGACGCTGAGGTGTTGTTTAATTCGTTATTCGCTAAGGCTATAAGAGAATATTATGGTGTCTATTATTGGGATTGGCAGAATACTATTTTTGAATGGTTGTGGCTACTGGCCTTACCACTTGCAACTTTGGCAATACTGTTTTTATTCGTAGCACCTATTAAATTCTTATTTAACTGGCGTAGGTCAGATAAACTATTCAAACAAGGGGCAATTGTTTCATCAATGGTGGTTGTTTCATCAATGGTTTTGATGGTTACAGTTCTGTTGTCTGATGGTTATTTCGCCTGGCGGGAAGCGAGCCTGTTTCAACAGGATAAATCACAGATTTTTTGGCGAAGTTATAATATTGCAACGAAATATGAGACCGCAAGGATATTGAAATTATTAAATTCAATCAAGTATAAGCCCGTTAATATAAAAATTAATGATAATGGACAGCTATTTTGCGATATTGTGCGAGTCGCTAATTATAAAACCATAGAAAAAGCATTGAAGCACGGAGCTAATGTTAATGCGATTGATGCTGACAAACACAGTGTCTTGATGCTTGCCTGTCGTTATCGAAAGTTAAAAGTCGTAAAATTGCTTTTAGACCATGGGGCCAAAATAGATATTTATTCAGGTAGTGAACAGTACAGTAATTACTTGCCTGATAGGCTAAATGGCGTTAATACATTAATGATTGCAGCATTTTACAGTGATGATCCACGAATGATCGAGTTATTACTCAAATATGGGGCTGATATTAACAGTAAAGCTAAAAAAGGCTGGAGCCGACACAATAGAGACAGTTGGCGCAGTTATAAAATGAGGCCATTGGGCTTTGCTCTTAAAAGATTTCATACAAAACACGACAATCAAGCAGTAATTGATCTTTTGCGAAAACATGGTGCAAAAAATAAGTAGTTGTATACAAGCAGATAATCAGTTATTTTGCTGATTATGGAAAAAACTTCAGACTCAAATTTTATTCGATAATATCAGCGAATAGTGAGGCGGTAGAACAATGCTTTATTGATACTTTGACTATGCTGCCGGGGTTGATGCCAGCCTGCCAAGTGAACATCACATGTTTGCCATTGGTGGTTTTCCCAGTCCAACGTTCATGATTACGTTTACTTGGGCCTTCAACCAGTATCTCCTGGGTGGTCCCAACAAATGTTTTGTTATGGGCTATAGTGCGTTGTTTAAGATCTTCCAGCAATATTCGATGCCGCTTTTCTTTGACTTCTTGTGGCACCTGATCTGGCATCGCTGCCGCTGGAGTTCCTTGACGTGGCGAATATTTGAACAGATAGGCATTGGTAAAGCCAACCTCATTTAAGAGGTCACGGGTAGCGGCAAAATCTTCATTACTCTCTTCGGGAAAGCCGACAATAACATCAGTAGCAAAAGTTACTTCAGGTATCGATTTTTTTAATTTATTGATAATCTCTAGATACTGTTCTGCAGTATATTGACGGTTCATCGCCTTTAGTATTCTATTTGAACCTGACTGGAGTGGTAGCTGAATATTATTACATACTTTCGGTAAGGTGATAATTGCATTGATCAGTTTATCGGTAAAATATGAAGGGTAGGGGGAGGTGAATCTAATACGCTCTAAACCTTTAATGTTATTGAGTTCTGCCAAGAGGTCGGCAAAAGGGGAGACGTCGGGGGCGGGTGGATTGATGTCGCCACCAAGACCGAACGCTGCCACATTTTGACCAAGTAACAATATCTCTTTTACCCCGTTGACTACTAATTCATCTACCTCTTTAACGATATCTGCGATTTTGCGACTGATTTCGCGTCCTCTGACATAGGGAACTATACAGTATGAACAGAACCGGTTGCAGCCGCGCGTAATGGCGACCTGGGCAAATATCTGGTTGTTATCAATGGCATAGTGGGTACCCATTTCATTAAGTACATCTGGGCTTTCGGTGACTAGAACATGTTTGACACGTTCATTGCTAAGTTCTTCAATGATGTCTGGAACTTTGTGCAACTGTCCGGTGCCAATAATAAAGTCAACGTGGGGTAGTTCTTTGAGTAATTTTTCTCCATGATTTTGCGCCATACAGCCCATGATTCCGATAATTAGCTCAGGTTTCTTTCTTTTCAAGCGTTTCATAATGCCAACCTTACCAATCGCTTTGCGTTCCGCCTGATCACGCACACTGCAGGTGTTATAGATTAGCACATCGGCCTCTTTTTCCGTTGTGGCGAGTGAATGCCCCCGTGCCACCAGCATACCGGAACATGCCTCAGAATCACGTTCATTCATCTGACACCCGTAGGTTTTAATATATATTTTCATAATATTTTTATCCGTTATTTATAGTGCAACCCCATTCGGGGTTGGTTATTATTATTTATGTTGTCCGTAGGTTAAAACCTACGGCTATTATAGTGTAACCCCGTTCGGGGTTGGTAATTATTGTTTATGTTGTCCGTAGGTTAAAACCTACGGCTATTATAGTGCAACCCCATTCGGGGTTGGTGTGTGGCAATTTCACCTTGCCCGAAGGGCAATACAATAATAGCCACGGGTTTTAACCTATGAAAATAATCCATTGTGAATTCATAGTCTTTTTTCTTTTTCAATATCCAATAATGAACAAGGAATATCCAA
>JAUZSW010639915.1:0-13709 GCA_034780735.1 Hyalogyrina grasslei
GAGGTACTACCACACACATCTGGCATAATCGTTAAGCTCATTATAATTTAAAAAAATTAATATTCCCTTACCGATTGGGGTACGGGGTCTCCCCGAACCACGGCAGGAGGTTGACACTCACCTGCTTTTATATTGCATCCCAAATAGTAATAATTTGGGATACTACATCAATGTTTTTTGCGGCGTAAAGATTAACAAATATAGTCGCACTACGCCAAGTATAGACTTGTTGTATCAAGTAAAGACAAGCCGCGACAATTTTATTTTACGCTTGCAAAAAGCTCTTTATAAAACTTAAAATAGATAAAAGATAAAATGCAATTTAACTTTGAGATGATGTTAAGTTTTTTCTGAGATAATCGAGTATAGGGTCGCAACTTGTAGAAATACCATGCGGCCATTTCTATAGATGCGGCTTTACGCATTTATGAGTGCGGAGAGATGACAGGATTACCTTTGTCATCTCTTCAGCCATGTCTTTATTCGACTTAAAGAGTGATTCTTATGAATGATATTGAAAGGCAGAAGCTTAAGAAATATCTACAAAACGAAGTCGATACATGGCTAGAAAACACCCCGCCGCCGATTGTTGGCGGTGGCTTTTGGCTTGATGAAGATGCCGCCCAAAACTACGTATCATGCGAAGAAATACTCGTTTTTCGGCTAGAGGAAAATCACATTATCCCGCTCATGGTCGCTTATCAGGCTTATGAGTGCCTGATTGATATTATTGTTCCGCCGTATTTTACTGGAGAGTTTTTATCGCTTATCGAAAAAGCGCGGGCTGATTGCCCGCCTGTGAAATGGTTTGAGTTTGAAAAGCCATTTGAAACAGGCGTTGATGAAAAACAGTGGTTCGCCTGGTTCGCGAAGAAATTCCTAGATATCCCGTACCGTCAAAGCCACGCCTACTATGATAAGCGCGGCTATAACTTGGCGAATGTAGCCATATACAACGACGAATAGTCGCGAACGAAGATCACCTGATTTTAGGTATACCAACATTGTTCAGATCGTTATGATTGATGACAAATTTAATGCCTCATCGTCAAAAGACAAGAATCTGCATCTTGCACAAGATCATCGTGAGCGCTTGGAAAAAATCGAGAGAATTGCTGATCTTGGAAGGCGTGAACAGCTCTACAACCAACTTATAGATAACGACCGAGAAATACGATTGGCAGAATATAAGGCGAGGCAGTTAGAAGAAAAGGCCGTCCAGAAATCAATTCAACAAAACATTGCCCCAAAACACGGCCTTCATTTAAAACCAAGATATGGATCACCCCTCCCTCCTCGGACGCAAGAAACTCAGATACGCACAAATATCCGTAGATCACTTGGAACGAAACTAGATAGGCAACAAGCCCATCTTCGGTCATCTTTAAACAAAAGCTTAGACAATGCGATAAACCGAGCGCGTTCAAAACAAAACATGAAAAAAGTGGTGTTTTCTAAAAACGCCGCTGACATCACTGAAACCGCAATGCAACGTCCTCAAGAGCAGCGAGAGACACGTTCCATAACTAGAACAAAGACCCGCAGTCGAATCCGCCGTAGGTAGCCTAGCCTTGATATAAAATTCTAAACAATCAACGTTCCGTTTGTAACAAGAGCGTCCTCATCAGTAAGGCCAGTGATATTACTCAATTGAGCGACTTGCAGGAAGTTATCGGCTCCGCCATCAGCATCCACAGAAACAATGCTGTTTGACCCACTATCCACAATTTGAACAAAGTCTGTGATGAGATCAGTCAAAGGATCAAAAGACTCTAACAAGTCAGATAAATCAAGCTTATCGCCTTGCGCTAAACTAAAGTCTTCAACATTATCAAGCTCACCAAAGGCACTAGCCGCTTCAAATATAAATGTATCTGCGCCGTCGTTACCATATAAAACATCGAGGCCTGAACCTCCATGAAGCTTATCATCTCCATCCAAGCCAAAAATTACGTCATCACCAGCTCCGCCAGATATAACATTGACACCAGCATTACCGTAAAGACCATCATCATAGGCCGTGCCGATAATATTCTCAATATCGGTTAAGTCCGCCATCGACTCCCAAGCCCCCGTGAGTAAATCAGTTCCATTCCGATGCCATGATTCAATACCTACATAACTTAAGTCGACCCAGATGGCTTTACCAAATTCTGAAAAATCGGCTGTGTCTGTTCCTGCTCCGCCATTCAAGACATCGCTGCCAGACCCATAAACAAAACGGTCATCGCCAGCATCACCATAAGAGGTATCATTACCAGCCCCTGCAAAAATCACATCATCACCAGCCCCACCAGAGATAACATTGGCACCAGCATTACCGTAAAGACCATCATCATAGGCCGTGCCGATAACATTCTCGATGTTGGTTAAGTCCGCCATAGACTCCCAAGCACCCGAGAGTAAATCAGTCCCATTGCGGTGCCATGATTCAATACCTGCATAAGTTAAATCCACCCAAATGGCTTTATCAAACAATGAAAAATCGGCTGTGTCCGATCCTGCGCCGCCGTTAAATTCATCAGCACCAGAGGTATAAACGAAACGATCATCACCTGCATTACCATATAAGTAATCATCCCCTGCTCCACCAGATATAACATTGGCACCAGCATCACCATTAAGCCCATCGTCATAGGCTGTGCCGATGATGTTCTCGATGTCGGTTAAGTCCGCCATAGACTCCCAAGTCCCCGTGAGTAAATCAGTTCCATTGCGGTGCCATGATTCAATACCCACATAATTTAAGTCGACCCAGATGGCTTTACCAAATTCTGAAAAATCGGCAGTATCTGTTCCTGCTCCACCATTCAAGACATCACTTCCAGCCCCATAAACAAAACGGTCATCGCCCGCATCACCATAAGAGGTATCATTACCAGAGCCTGCGAAAATCACATCGTCACCCGCCCCGCCAGATATAACATTGACACCAGCATTACCGTAAAGACCATCATCATAGGCCGTGCCGATAATATTCTCGATGCTAAGTAAGTCCGCCATAGACTCCCAAGTCCCCGTGAGTAAATCAGTGCCATTGCGGTGCCACGATTCAATCCCTGCATAATTTAAATCCACCCAAATGGCTTTATCAAATTGTGAGAAATCGGCTGTGTCTGATCCTGCTCCACCATTATAAACATCGCTACCTGCTGTATAGACAAAGCGATCATTCCCACCTAAGCCGTATATCAAATCATCTGAACTACTATCTATTAATACATCATCATTTTCAGTACCAACAATAGCACCTGCTGGATAAACACTTGTTACAGTGATATTTACAGAACCAATATCACTACCGCCTTGCCCGTCTTCGAGGGCATACATGAAGCTGTCGGTACCTATGAATCCTATTGTAGGCGTGTATGTAAAGTTTCCATTTTCATTTAAAACAACGGTCGCACCATTGGCTGTCGTAAAGTTTTCTACTTGAACAGTTAAAATATCGCCATCAGCATCAATATCTGCACCATTCCCATTATCAACAAGAACGTTGCCCTGAACGGTTTGATTCTGTTCTGTTTGAAATATTTCAGAAAAAGCAACTGGGTTGTCGTTAGTACCAGCAACACGGTTGCCATCAACAAATACATTTAGTTTTTCAATATTATAAGCGTAAAAGTCATTACCAAATAACCATCCAGAAAAATTACCTGTTGTGGCTGCATTTCCACTATTAATAATTTTATTCGTAAATGTCTGAACTTCACTCTGTACTGATGATGTATATTCAGAAGAAATTAAATTAACGATCAATCTGTCTGATCCAAAACCCCCATCAAAATATTCATCTACAGTAAGATTTTTTGATCGAGTGTAAATAAGAGTGTCATTGCCTTCTTTTCCCCACAAACCATCATCTCCTGTACCACCATCAAGAATATCATCTCCTTCATCTCCAACAAGCTCGTCATCCCCTGCGCCTCCATATAAAATATCGTTTCCATCACCACCATAAATCCGATCACTACCATCACCACCATAAAGAGTATCATCTCCGTTATGGCCAGAAAGTTGGTCATTTTCTGCTCCACCATATAAAACATCGCTCCCTATGCCACCGTACAGTGTGTCCAATCCATCACCACCATAAAGAGTGTCATCGCCAGCATCAGCCCAAATAGCATCATCCCCTGCTCCGCCATCTAAAATATCGTTTCCTATATCACCGTACAGTGTGTCCAATCCATCACCACCATAAAGAGTGTCTTCCCCTGCGTCCCCCCGAAGGGTGTCATCCCCTATACCACCATCTAAAATATCGTTTCCATCACCACCAAGTAACCGATCATCACCGGACAAGGAATAAATATAATCATTTCCCGCAGTGCCATTTATTACGTCATCTCCCTCCTCTCCAAAAATTAAATCTTCAATACGACCAGATGGAGAAAAATAATAATTTTCAATAACATTTGAAGTTGTTAAATAATCTTTAACTATTATTTTATCATATGAATTTCCAGTAAACGTAATCTCTATATCATTCCCTACTAAAGTTTCAATCATATTTGATTGATAAAACCCACGACCAAATATAATCATGTCATCCCCTGAAGAATCAAAAATAGTATTTACTCCATCAGCAGCATTAATAAAATATATGTCATTTCCTGCACCACCAATAAGTTCATCATTCCCGATACCACCTTGAATGAAATCATTTCCATTTCCTCCGTCAAGAATATCATTCCCGACACCACCATAAAGCTCATCATCGCCGTCTTTTCCTTGAACATTATCATTCCCAGATCCAGCATATATTTTATTTTCTTCTGCACTACCAAGGACAATATCATTTCCGCCATAAGCATAAAAATCATTAAACGCAATCCATTCGGATAGATCTAATGTCTCATCAAATTGCGTGCCTTGGTATGCATGCTTGTAAAATGTATTCCGCGCTGAAGCTGTGTGAGCATTACGAAAGGTTTTAAATACAAATTCACTCTCATCAGGATATATTCCGTTGGCATAATGGGATTCGTTATCTGTCTGAAAAAACCCATAAAGAACATCCGATTTAGTTTGAATAAAATAATTTGAGGGAATAGAAACATGATACGCCCAATTTACATTTGGCGATGCTATTGCAGGATCCACAAGATCCATCGTTGTATAAATACCTCTCATATTAGTTATACTGCCCATGCCTGCTATAGTTACTTTAGTATCTCCACTATAAAGTCTATACCTATCTGCTCCATTACCCGCATCCAATTCATCTAACTTTATAATATCAAAAGAAATATCTGCCAGCTCTACACCTAACGGCAAATAGGTGTCGCTATAACTAGCTTTGGGGCTTTGCCCAGAAGATGGTTCAGGCGCAACATATATATCATCACCTCCACCGTAAATAACGCTTCTTCCATAATATTTTATCGAAAAATTATTATAAAAAATATCGTCTCCAGATCCTGTAAACGCCTTCAAATGTTGGTATCCCAAAGGAATCTGAACTCCAGCAGATGCGTCAATGTTTGTATTTCCATATATATCTCCATTATTAGACCCCACGATTGCAGAACCTGTGGAAATATAGTCTATATTTCCATTTATATCTTCAACTTTAAACTGAGTATTTTTATCCCAATCCCTTTCAGCATAGAACTTTAGAGAGGTATTATAATTTTGGTATGAAAGAGTTGTATAACTTTCGGGGATACTAAGGTAGTTGTAAGTGTTCCCTTGAAGAAAGGTAGCATTCTCCTCAAATATATTACCCATTTTTTCTATTTCAAAATAACCACTTGTTCCCTCTTCAACGGTATATTTTTCAATATTCGTAGCCACCCCATGAACATTATTTGCGGCACTAACATTATCTGTAATCAAAATGGCCTTTCCGTTTACATAGCTATGAGAACTATCCAAAACAAGCTCATCATATCCTGCACCGCCATCAATAATATCGATACCTGTACCTGCATGAATCACATCATCACCTTGACCACCAATAATTATTTCATTGCTTGACGAACCATAAATAGTGTCATTCCCATTCCCAGCAACAAATAGCGTATTCGCCACCTCACCATTTTCATCACTAGAAATATGAGTTGTACTATCTTGCTGTACAGCAAAAACGACCCTATCTATTGTATTATTAGAATCGCGATCCCATAGCTGACTTGCGGCTGTTGTCGTTGGGTTAACAATAGGAGGAAGTTCGTTTAATACAGATGATAAGATTGAATTTCTTGCTACATCCGCCTTATGATCAGCATTGGAAAGAATATCTTCCCAATAAGTATTGGATAAATTTATAGATAAGGTCTGATTATCACCTTGATTAACATAGGTCAGAATACCTTTTTCAGCGATATCCTCACCATTAACATCAGGTGTGTTCTCACTAAGCACAGCATTGAATGCTAATTGACCAGCAAAATTAACAAATGCTTCACTGATATCCATTGCATACGTTTCAATGGTACTGTCCACACCAGATACATTTAAGGCCGCACCCAAATCATTCGCGTCATCATAAAGCGCACGTATCGCTGTATCCCCAAATGGACGTTCCCCTTCATCAATGGCAGAATAGGCAATTGTCTGACGCAAAATATCGGCATATTCTTGGTCTGTATTTTTCTTTCCAAGAATTGTGTCCTTAAAACCAATATCATCCGCAAATTGATTATCATACAAAACTGGCCAAAAATGACTGGCAGAATCTCGCCAAAGATCATTATTAACTTCACTATAATCCTCTGCAAATAAACGGATGACGAGAGTTGCCATACTATGTCGCTCTACAGTTTCAGTAATAATATTACCTGGCAGATCCACATTATTTCCTAAATCATAAGGAGGATAAGGAGGTTCTACTATAGTTTCGCGTAAAAAAGATAAGGCTTCCCCTTTTATTGAGTGAGATTGTATACGTTCATCAAACAAATCAGGCACCCACGGTGTATCTCCTAAATAAATCAAATCGCGTAAATAAGGGTTGTAATTACTGGATACAACAGAGGAATAATCATAAACATTGGTTACAGCATCCTTAAAAGGCATAGTATCAAATAGATAACCTGCCTTATCATGAACACTACCGACTAACCCCGCTAAACCACCTCCAAGGGAGTGACCTGTTAAAGAAATATCAGCCAGTCTTGGATCAATACTATTTCCACCGTTCTTTTGTGTGGCGACATCATTATAAAATTCAAAAGCAAGTTCTGCCTGATTATCAGTCACATCACCCGCGCCGACAACCCAACCATTAACAATATCACCGTTCATACCTAGGGGATTATCCGTTCCTCGATACGAAATTATGGTCTCGCCGTTATAGTCATAGGCGACAGCGTAGAAATTGGCATTTCTCGCTGTTATATCTCCTCTTGAATCATAGATTATAGCATTCCCAAGGCTTGTTCCTGGTACATCAACAGAATTACTACCTGATAGGTTTCCAAACTTAATACCTGCATTATACCCACGGTTATAAGCATCCATTGAAAGAATCGCATTAAATGTTTTACTGTCCATAACTCACTCCTATTTCTAAATTCCCGCCATACAGCCCTAATGGAGCCCCTCTAGACGTATTACCACCATGTAAATAACCACCTCTAAGTTTTTCTAACCAAGGCAAGTATTGTCTGATCTTCCATTCAATAGGTTCATCTGTCGTTTCAATAATGATTTGTTTAATCTTCACGCCTTCGCCAAATAACTCTTCCATCCGATTTTCTGTTATTGCGTATTTACGGTCATAAACTTTAACCGTACGGCGAGTACCATCAACGCGTTCTATTTTGATTACATTTTGGACAGTCATGGGATCATTAATATCTTCAAACATGACAAGCTGCGGATAGTTTGGGTATCTTGTAGGATCCATGACGGCTTTTTTATTTTTTAGGTTCGCGTAATGTTTGGCTACTTTGGGAGTAAACGCAGCAGAATCTCCTTCAAAATTCCATATAAATTCTGGATATGAATCAGGGCCAATAAGTGCAAAGAGAACACCCCGCTTTCCCAAATCAACCGCCACGGCCTCCCCACGCATTTTATGAAAGCTATGATATCCCTTTGGATACATTGGTCGTGACTCAAATGTGACAACGACCTCTCGTACAGCAGAGCCAGTTTTTAACCCTTCTGGCGTTTCAACCTCAACCGTCATTTTATACCGCCACTTATAAACTGTATCTTCGGTAATTTTATTAACCGCCCATGCTGCGGCGGCACTGCCTAAAATTAATAATCCTGCAATAATTGTTATTTTTTTCATCTTTGTGTCATCCTAAATTCTCAATACACTAATAAATACTATATTTCCATAGAAAACAAGCGTGTCTACTATGTTATCCTGTGAGGAAATACTGAGATTTCAACGCCTTAAAAAAGCCGAAAAAGAAAGCCTGCCCGCACCAAGGGGAAATCTGGACGAGCAAAGCTCTCTTTTTCGTTAGTCACCTGAACAGGGATATGCTTCAAGTATTCTTCAGCACCCTCTATCGTTATTGCCTGCTCCATTCATCAAGAATGAAACGACAATCAAAACCTCGTCAAACAAAATCGTGATTTTAGTGTCGAATACCCGTGTGACGGGATTTTTCGCTCTCAATATCCCGTGACACGGGATATTTGACGGGATATTTATACCTCTATTGTTGGTTATCTTGTCCTGATTCATGAACGATGCTTTTTATAAGCGCATAAAGGTTCTTTTGGATTTCTTGCGATGGCAACATCATCACCTCTGAGGCTATCATTAAGCTCACGCGGCTGAATTTCTTATTGGTGTGCTCTTCACCATAAAAATATCCCACAGATACTTCAAATATAACCGCGCATCTTTGAATGATTTCTGGCAACATTCTGACCTCACCACTCTCATACTTTTGTATCGTTTGCGTGACAAGCCCTAATGAACCAGCAAGATCACTTTGAGATACCTTTTTAATCTGCCTCATCTGTTTTAAACGAAAACCCATATCTGCATAGAAACATCCTTGATCTTCATATTGATTTATCATCTCCCCATTCCCCCTTTAAGCCGCCATCTTGGTTGGCTTGGTATTTCTGTCATAGCGATAGGTTTCTGGTACTTCAGAAATTTTAAGTGCGCGCTCATATAGGGTGTAAAAACTATGCTGAACCAACCAGTAGCAATTAAATATTTGCTTTAGCTCATTTTGAAGGCGTTTTTCTTCCAAGCTAGCGACTTTCTCGGGTAAAGCATTTGATTGTAGATTTTTTAGTTTTTTAACTATTTTTCTGTTCTCGGCTCTAAAAACCTCCAAAACTTCGGATACAGCCTTCACAGCCATATAATCTGGCTTATTATCCTGATCTTCAGTCTTTTTGATTTGATCAACAATTTCCTGCGCTAATCCTGCGCCATAACGCACTTCAAGCTCTTCATACAAAGCCTGATAGCTCTCTTCTCGATCTTTCTGAATAATATTACTCATTGTCCTGTCTCCTTGCTTGTAATTAACATAATTAACTCAGTGGCACGATTTATATAGACAAAGTATTAACAAGAGGTTAAAAAATAGGAAAAGAACAAAATTAATGGAAAATGTACAAAATGAAGGGTTAGGCTACCAAATGATAACAACACGTCAGATCGACGCTGGACTTGCACTATTGGAATTAAATCGTAGTGATTTGGCGACCTCTCTTGGTGTAAATAAAAGTACGTTAAATGCATATTTCACAGGACAATCATCTGTACCTTCTGGGCGATTAGCTGAAATTCAAAAATGGTTAGAAAATAGCGGCATAGTTTTCACGGAAGATGAAGGCGTTAAATTAAACAAAGCTGAAATTGTTAAATACGAAGGCAAACAGGGTTTTATATCTTTTATGACAGACGTCCTTGAAACAGCAAAAAAGGGTGATCTTGAAATATGTGTTTCTAATGTTGATGAAAACAATTGGGAGGAGAATTTACCAAAAGAATTTGCCCAACATTACCGTGACGAAATGTCGAAGGTTAAAAACCTATCATCAAAAATATTGGTTAAACAAGACGATGACTTTTTAACCGTAGATGGCATTGCACAGTATCGCGGTATACCTGCGAATATCTTTTCGGAAGATGCTTCATTTTATGCTTACGGTGACAAGCTTGCGCTTATAACATTTCACGATGATGGTGTTCAAGTTCTCTCTCTTCATAACAAACAATTCGCGGACAGTTTTAGGGTGATGTTTAATGCCGTTTGGAATAACCATGAGGTTATTCAATGAACCTAGCGTCATTACAAAAACTACAAACAAATCAGAAACAGCTTTTAACTGATACAGATAGAGACGTTTTCCTTCAAGAATCAATCGATCTATTTACTCACCAGCGTCAAGGTCACCTTATTCACAGATGTTATCTAACACCCGAGGCGTTATACCTTGGTGGGAAATGGAGTTCACGGCCTGAAAGCTACATGAAAAGAGGTGAAATCTACGCAATCAAAAGCAACGTTTCTGCTATTAGCCATCTAGCACGTAACTTCTTTGGTGTCATTGGCATTGAAAATGGCCCTGGAATGCCATCTGCAATACGGGATAAATCTATACCATTTTTCTCGCAACTTACTGGCCTTCATACTTGGGTTGGTCGTGACTTATCACCTGCTTCAATTAATATTATGAAAGATGTTATGGGTCGCGACCTACCGAACATACGTATTATACCTGATATGTCAGATTTTCAGAAAACAGATTTTCCTAATGATTTGTGGTTAGGTCGTAAAGTCCTTGCTGAATTTGGTATGACAAGAGGCAATATGGAGGGATTTCCTGAAGATGGTTTTCCTTACCATGTAATAAAGCAAGACCTCTTATCACACCGTTCACGCCTAAATGAGGGTGATATTTATACCTTTACATTTGACAGCAACCAAAATGGTAGTGAGATTGAGAGAGCATATAACAGTGAATATACGACCTTGTGGGGTCGTGAATTATTTCGCGCTATGCAGTCAGAATTACCAATAAATGGTGATTTCGACCCACACAGTTATAATTTTAAAAATGAATGGGTTGCCTCAAGTCATGGCGGTTTTAATTATATGATTGCTCAACGCAGAATGCAGTTTGAAATTGCAGGCATACCAATTACTATCGAAAAAGGTGACGGTTGGGGTATCACCAATTCATTCAAGATGCCTTTAGATATAGTTAAATCACTTGCCAATGAAACTGGTTACCGTATAAAATTAAATCTAAGCAATGACACAAAAATAGCAATGCCTGCATTGATTGCTATTTGACACAAATACATAAAATCCAATCGATTCTTAAGCTGATCTTAAATTATCTATGATTAAATATAGATAGTGGCCGCAACCTGTATTAATACGACGCGGTCTTTTTTTATGGGTTGTAGCTTTCCTTTAATCGGGATGCAACATGAGAGGTGTTAAGCGCAAGCTTTTCACCTCTCAGTATCCTCCTTACCATGGAGTGTATAAGCATGGGCAACTGGGACATAGAATATGCACTAAGACGATACGCCCCTCTTCTGCCTATAAATAAAAACCACTACACCGCGATAAAATCAACAAATCTCGTAAATACAGAAATAACTCTAGAACGCTTACAACACTCTTATCAAATAGCGGCATCCGCTGTTAAAGAATATGGCGATACTTACTTACAAATATTTGAAAGGCTACATAATGAAATCGAAGAACTCAAGATGAAACGATCACTTTTAAATACAGCATTTAAAGTGGCTAACGCAGATAACAACGACTAATTTTTACTAAAAAATATTCACACTTTTTGAGAACATTTTGTCACACAATTAAGTTTTTAATATTTTTAATATCATTTAATAACAATGGCTTACATGCGTTTCTTCAAGCAGTACGATTTCCTGTCTGTCCGCCATTTTGTTACACACCCCTTCACAATAATCACCCGCTAACTATCTGTAATCATTACGTAGTCTTGTTCAGTTGACTTTTAATCAATGTGTCTTTATATCTTTTACAAGCTATTTTGCAACACATTTTGAGAACATATTGTCACACATGGATTATTTATTGAAGCGAGGGAAATGGTATTATTACAAGCGTAGAGTGCCAGTTAGTATTCGCAAATACTACAATACCGAATTTGTTCAGCTAGCTTTAAAAACAGATTCGCACCAACTTGCAAAACAACGCGCCTCTGTCTTCAATAGCGAGCTCGAAAAGCTATGGGCTGACATAATCTCAAAAGGAGATACAGGCGTTGAAGATAAGCTCTCACGGGCTAAAGAAATTGCACGCCTTCACGGCTTCTCCTACCTAACCGCTGAGCAGATCTCTAAAAGACCCACTTCAGAGATACTCGACCGTATAGAGACCGTTAAGGACGATATAGGGACAGATACAGAGAAAGTTTCTGCGATATTAGGGGCACACCCATATGCATCAATGACGCTATCAGAGGCCTTAGAATATTACTTCAACTTTCAAAAGACTGCGCTACTCAATAAGACAGATGATCAAATTCGAAAATGGAAGAACCCCAGAGCGAAAGCGGTAAACAACCTCATCCAGCTTATTGGTAATATTCCAGTGGGTCAGGTCACCAGAGATCATATTCTTCGCCTGCGCAATTGGTGGTCTGACCGCATTTTAAATGAGGGGCTCTCATCAAACTCACCAAACAAAGATTTTACATACCTTAGAACACTACTCAGCTTCATCAGCGACGATAAACAACTCGACATAAACACGGAATATCTGTTCTCCCGTGTACGTTTTGCAAATGTCGCTAGCACGCGCCCACCCTTCCCTACAGCGTTTATAAGAGATGAGCTGCTGAATATGGACAAACTCTGTGGCCTACATCCAGAATGTCAGATATTTCTCTATGCTATGGCTGATACTGGCGCACGGCCTTCAGAATTGGTCGGTTTAAATGGAAATAATGGCGATATCAGGCTAGATACGGATATCCCTTACATTCATATCCGCCCAGAAAAGAAGAAAGCCCTCAAGACCGCTCAGAGTGAACGCATGATCCCTTTGGTCGGCGCTTCTCTCTATGCTTTTCAGAACCTTCCCGAAGGTTTTGAGCATTACCACCAAAAAGCAGATGCTCTATCAGCCAATATTAACAAGTATCTTCGAGACCACAATCTTCTACCTACGCCTGAACACACTGTTTATAGCTTGCGGCATAGCTTTGAAGATCGCCTCACGGCGGTTGAGCCTCCTGAAAAAGTGCAAGCGGCTTTGATGGGACACAAATATAACCGCCCCCGCTATGGTGATGGGCCAAGCTTGGAGCAAAAGAAAAAGTGGCTCGATAAGATATGTTTTAATGTCTAAATCTGGATGTCAGAGAAGAAAAAAAATCCTATTTATTAATACCTGACACCAAAACAAAACTTAACTTGTTATTCTTTCTTTTTAGGTAGTATAAAAGTACTTTCGCTTGCTTTCCCTCTTTACAAAGAAAAGATATTGAGATATTCTTTCTTTGTAATATCTAAAAAGAAAAGATACATTTATGACAGAAGTAGAGAATAACCGTTTGGGAACCTATATAGGTTGCAGTGTGGTAGGTGAAAGCTATCAGGCTTTCATGCCTTCCCCATTGCCACCTCATCCTGCAATTAATCTTACTTCCCTTCAAAACACCTTATCCAAAGCCAACCAAGCTTTAGGGAAACTAGACGCAGTTTCTGATATTTTACCAGATAGTAATTTGCTCCTTTATTACTATGTTCGTAAAGAAGCGGTTTT
>JAUZSW010641026.1:0-13664 GCA_034780735.1 Hyalogyrina grasslei
CCATTATTTTTCCAGGCAAGAATTGTACGAATAAGCTCCTACACCATTCGAGCTGTTCAAAATGCAATAATAACCGGAAAGTCTCTGGTACGCTTTATGAGCGGCCTGGTGGCTCGATTGATCCCAAGGTCGCATCAAATAGGGGAACACTGATGTTATTTTACATCCATCTCTGCAAACACAAATGATAGCTAAGAACACAATCGGAGCACTACTCGCGTCTTTACGAATCGTGATTTAAATATCGACAATCAAATCACTATTCCGCTCTAAAAATACAATTACCCTCACAATATCATCGGGCGTAGTCGGCAAATTAATTACATGCTCCGCTAGGTACTCCGCCACGGGATACTTCCCATACTCATACCCCCAACCTGACAAATCACCTTTAACAGGGTGTAGAGGCGACACGAACCATTCTCCTAAAGTGATTTTACTTCTTTCAGCAAGCTCCATGAATCTAGATCTATCCTTAACTAGTAAGGGGTATTTTAAAAAGGAATGATTGTCGAACAAGAGCGAATCTACATGATTTTTCCCACACGCCTTAAGACACTCAGTATAACGCTGGGCCGTTTCCTTTCGAACCCTAAGATCCTTCTGTAGAGATAATAGATTCCGCAAACCTTCTTTGGCCTGTACTTCACTAAACGCCTTAAAATATCCCTTTGGCATTGTGATTGATGTAATCTCTTCACCTGAGGAAGAACCCACAACAAGATTATTCTTGCTCAACCAACGATATGTACGAATCAATGGCCAGTAGCTGTACCTGTTAATTAAATAGCGCTTGACCAGAAAAAGGAATTTTAAGGTCAATAGCTCCTTAAACGATGGTTTTACCAGATCAGGATTTATATCGGACAGCCTCTCAGCAATCTCTCGCTTATTGGTACAAGTAAAACCACCAATTCCGGTAGAAAACGGCTTGTTCCATTGTGTTGAATAAAATGCTGCATCACAGGTGAGGCCATTTGGAGTGCCATTATATTCTCCTCCAAAGCCATGGGTGCAGTCTTCTATCGTATAGATTCCATTTTGTTTTGAGATCCTTTTCAATTCATCCAGATCCGAGGACAAACCATAGGTGTTCTGACAAATAATTACTTTTGTCCTGTTGGTAAGAGCCTTCACAACACAACTAATGTCAAGGTTATAGGTTTTCCTAGATACCTCGATGTACACTGGTTTTGCGCCCAGATATTTAATTGCATTAGGTACAACAACACAAGTATATGCAGGCAGAACTACTTCATCCCCCTTTCGAACGCCCATTGACTGAAGTAATGCATAAAGCCCAACTCGACCCTTCCAGTATAGATTTATATTTCCATAGTTCACCTCGCGAAGCAGATGATCCTTGTATCTATCAAATATTTTTTTTCTCATAGATCCGTAAAAAACTAACTATTATGACCCATCGACTTATTTTGATCTGCGATTGCTGCTACGATAAATAGAGCTTTAAATTATCAAAATCACATTTTTGTTCGTGCAAAAAAATCGAACTATATTCTCGATCGATCAGCCCATGGGAGCACTACATTTCCCTGCCACGGAGAAAATAGGTTGTACACTTTCCCAGGGATATTAGCCCACCATGGGTATAAGTGAGTACCGAAAAAGTTATACTGAATATCTCGACAACCGAAAATTTACCCTCCCCTTACTGCCCCTATTGTTCTAAGAATTATTTTAATATCTTTATAGAATGAATAGTGTTTAATATATTGGAGGTTTATCTTTACTTTATCAGGGAATACCACTTCCCTATTATATTTTTCAGGATCTTCCTGATTCGCTAGCAGTATTTCTTCGTCTTTATATTTAAGCGACGCAGTACTTGTTATACCAGGCTTTAATTTGAGCATACCCCTATCATCACCTTCTAGTAAATCTGCAAATCCGGGGACATCAGGACGTGGACCTACGAGCGACATCTGACCAACAACAACATTAAACAATTGTGGTAACTCATCAATCTTAAACCGTCTAAAGAAAGCTCCGCTTTTAGTAATACGAGCATCATTTACTGTAGTCACAGTGGTGGTGTGATTCGTTAATTTCCGCATGGTTTTAATTTTTACAACTTTGAACAAATAGCCAAACTGACCAACTCTTTCCTGCAGAAAAAAACCGTTGGACCTAGTATCTATCGCTGCCACTATCCAGGCCAAAATGATTAGCCATGACGCAGCTATAAGCCCTAGCAAAGCAACGGAAAAATCAAAAACTCTTTTTAAAATTCGTTGTTTTTTTGTCATATACAAAATTATTGAGCATCTACCATGCGACTATTTACATTGATTGTTTTATGATTTTTTGTCTTGGTTAAAACCAGATACTTCTCGGTTCTAGCTGTGATCAGACCCGACTGGTATTTTATCGCTTTTTTAAATTCTTTATTACCCACCCACGCCACCAGCATTTCCGGTATATTTATACCAGAAAGATGTGAAAATGGATAAGCGCCGCCAAATCTAGGGTTAATATCCACGCAATATATATCATCCCCATCAACAATTAAGTCACAATCTGCGTTACCTATATGTTTGAGTTTACCAGCGAAATTCTGGCACCATTTTTCAATTTTTTTATCGTGTACAGTAACTACGCAATCAGCATCGCCTCCTCGTATACCCAGCTTTCTCTTAACTACGCATCCTATATACTCACCTAACAGATTATTTATAACATCAACAGCGTATTCCGTGCCCACGACTTTTTCTTGTATTAACAGATCTCCCCCTCTTTCCTCTATTTTTTTGATAAGTGTTTTACTTAGTGATAGTTTAGCGTAGTTATATAGAGGCTCAAATTCTTCGAACGACTCCACCACCTCCACGCCAATGGATGAGGTTCCAAACCTAGGCTTTATTATAATAGGGTATAACTCAAATCCCTCATTTATTTCGCTTAGATCATAGCTCTTGGGAACGCAACATCCTATACTTTTTAAAAAACTTGAAGTATTGCTTTTATCCCAACATACATTAATAACGTCTGGATCAGAGACAATAGCAGTGGCTCCAACTGCCTTCAACCGATCTTTTAATCTACAAAGCAATGGTATTTCTAAATCATTAAGTGTTATGACAATATCTATTGACTCTTTTCTACATACTTCCAATAGAAAATCCGCATATCCACTATCTGTGAGCGGTGGAGCAATATACCCAACATCGCTTTCTTGAAATGCTGCAGCATTGGAGCTCAAATCACACACAACTGTTTTTTGTACCGAAGAAAGCTCGCGAAAGTATTCAATCAATTCGTTTCTTCTTCCAGCACTTGTAATCAAAATGTTCATATTTCAAACTTAAACCTTAATTGATGTATCGTATAACGTCTTTGTGAATCTATATTCTAAAACTGTATTTTGTTAATTATTGGTCGTTTGCTTCTTTTCCGAAGGCAGCTCATATAAGCCAAAAAACTCTGTAAACCCTTGCTGCTTTCGCAAACATGAATAGTCTCCCCTTTCGTTGATAGAATATATTGGACAGGAATAATTAATGAAATTTGGAGATAAAACAGTTGTGTAAGCACCTACATTATCAATTTGTATTTTGTCACCAACCCTTAACTTCTGAAAAACAGTTATGTCATTCAGTAAAATATCCCTCTCCATGCATGTTGACCCTGTCACCGAATATTCTTGAGGTTTATTCGTATTGTCTTCTTTTCTCTTCGGCGGTGATACGGAAAATGGTAGCGGTTTATTATGTAAAGTTGGCCTCACATCGAAATAATTGCCATCAACAACCGTAATATGCTTCCCAAGAATATTCTTAGTTGAAACTATAGTGGTGACATAGCTCATCGCATTTGCGACAACCGACATCCCAGGTTCAATAATAAGATATGGTTTAATTTTTTTGAACAATTTCGAACTGAGCAAGGGTTCAAATATTGCGTCAGCATAATCCTGGTAACTTGGAGCATTTGGAATATCCCAAACATCAGGAATCCTTCCATAAAAACCGCCACCGACATCAATATACTTAACATCGACAAGGCTATGTATTTCGGCTGTTTTTATTAAGTAACTTGAAATATACGAATAATTATCTGGCTGCCTATCACTTGACGAGGCGTGACCATGTAAACTCTGTATTTGAATATCAGCTTCATTTAAATTCTGAATCGCTAACGATATTTCATCTCTTGTTATACCAAATCTTGGATATTTCCCTCCAGAAGCAATTTTATCTTTCCCTAAGTCAACATTTAACCGTAATCCTATAGTCGCTTTTTTTCTTAACACATCAGGTAAAGCTAAAAAAACAGTGATTTGTTGTAAACTATCGAGATTGATAATCGCACCTAGCTCTATAGCAAGCTTCAAATCATCTTTAGATTTTAGTGGACCATTGAAGATAGATTTACCATAAGAATAATCAAGCTTTTTTACAAGCTCAAGCTCCATTGTTGAAACAGCTTCTCCATAACAACCTAGGTCACGAGCCAATACACAAATGCCAGGGGTATAATTTGTTTTAATTGAGTATGCGATAATTACCTTAGACCAGTGAGTTTGCAGGGCCTCTCGAAACTGGTTGATATTTTGTTTAAACGTCTCCACCTCAAACAAAAAGTATGGCGTTTGGTAACTATTCATTTAAAAACCTAATCATTGATAATTTATACCCTGATTACTACTGAGACTCATTCTTTTTTCCATGCTTTTCCATGAAAGTCATGGTGAATCAAATGGGCATACGAGTCTTGCTCCATATATCCCTTATCAACCAATGACATTTCAAGGTCAGAATCATAGGCAACGGTAACTATTGTCTCTATATTATCAGGTAACTCTCTTATAAATCGTTTAGCCAATTCACCTCTGAATGGACTGCAAAAAATAACAACATCGTATTGGGAATAATCAATATTAAATGCATCGTCCTGATGTAACTCAGCGATATTTTTCAGATTATATTCTGAAATATTAAATGGAATTTTCCCGTGCTCAACACCATACAGGTTTTTATACCCTTTTTTATAAAGAGTATATAGAGGCAAACCAGAACCATGGCCTACATCAATAATTTTTTTCGAAAGAGGTACTTTAGCACTCGAGATTAATTTTTTGATTATTGCTGGGTGGACAGGGAAATTCCCCGTAGAACCTTCTCTATACCCCGACTCAAAATCATCTGGTATTTGTGAGTTACAAAAGTTAGTTTTGTTTCTTATATCTATAAGCTTTAAATAAGAAAAATAATATGATAGGTATATAGTTTTTAAAAAATTACCCCGGCTTAACCTATGAATAAACTTTCTTACCAAAACCCCCATTAGCGACTTACCTCCTTGTTAGTTATTAACCAAGATACAGAGCGTATCTAACATTCCCTTTCTTAACTACACCTTGAGATTGTTTTTTGAAAAACCTTGAAAAAATCTTATCTTCTACGGGATTATATACAATAATGACACGCTCGCCATCAGGTTTCACACTAACAATATTTTCTAAACATGCTTCTAATATCTTCCCCATAAAAGGATTAAAAAAGTAAAGTAGTCGATCATTCTCGGACGGTAGGAATTCTGTAGCATCCCCATGAATTAGCTCTATTTTATCTGTTAGCCCTAACTTCGTAATGTTTTTTACCGCTATATCATGCAGTTCTGGAGAGTACTCAATCCCAATACATTTATTAAAGCCGTACTGCGTAGCTGCAATTGGTACTTTTCCCTTACCAGACCCGTAGTCTATAAAGTTTATTTCACTCAAATCATCACCTAAATATTTCTTAGATTCATTAATTCCATACTCAATAATTGAAAACGTTGAGGGGACATAGCGATTTTGCAATTTCAATCTGTCACCATCAAAAAGATCATCCTTTGCCACAGGCGAATAAGTATCCACCCCATTTCGATAGTCATACAGTACATCTGTCCATATCATTTTTAAAAATCCGAGAAAACCATATTTTCGGAACACTAACCTCATTACACCAAGACTTTCTGAAATATTCATTTTATAATCACCGTTATTTAACGTGTTCTTTCCTGATCCAAAAATGTTTCAACTGTATCTGTATCTGTGGCAATATCTTTTTTCATTAGCACTTTCCAAAAAGTAAGAAAAATAATTTTTAAATCGAAATAGAAGCTTTGATTCTCAACATATTCTACGTCAAGCTTTAACCTATCATCCCAAGGTAAAAAATTTCGTCCAGACACCTGCGCTAACCCGGTAATTCCCGGCCTAACAAGAAACCGCTTATTTTCTTCTTCAGTATAATAAGGAAGGTATTGAATCAATAATGGTCGAGGCCCAACCAAACTCATATCTCCTTTTAAAACATTCCAAAGCGCCGGAAGCTCATCCAGACTGCTAGAACGCAAAATCTTACCAAACTTAGTTAATCGCTCAGAATCGGGCAATAACTCACCATCCAGATCACAAGTCTTCGTCATGCTACGAAATTTATAGATTGGAAAAATTATTGTCTTAAAACCCGGTCGCGGTTGAGTAAAAAACACTGGAGCCCCATGCCTCCATAGTACTAAAAGTGCGACAATAAACATAATAGGGAATAAAATAAGCAACAGTATGCTGGAAACTGAAATATCAACGATTCGCTTTAACATCATAGTTGTTTTGGAAGTAATGCGGAACAATAGGATGTTACAATCCCATAATCTCTAGAAGCCGGTCATTTACTTTATGAACGTCGAATTTTTCTTCGGTAATCTCTCGACTACGTTTACCCATTCTATCCCACTGATCGATATTCTCGATAAACCATATCATTCTTTTCACTAATTCTGAAACATCTGCTTTAGGAACCAAATATCCATTCTCACCTGAGATCACAGTTTCGCGGCAGCCAGGTACGTCTGTTGTTAGAATGGGTCTACCAATGGACATTGCCTCCAATACCGTCCTTGGCATACCTTCGTGATATGAAGGCAGAACATAAATATTACATTGCTTTAAGTATTCACGAACATCAGAGGCTGATCCCAAATAATCTATCCAGCCTTTCTTATCCCAAGATCTCACTTCGGCAATAGAAATGCCATCAGGAGAAGAATCTTCTGGACCAAGCAACTGGAATACAGTTTCCGGGTATTTTTCTTTAACAATTCGTGCTGCCTGAGCGTATTCGCGAAAGCCTTTTTCGCCGAGCAATCTACCGATAGTAAGAAAGGTAACTTTCCTATTTTGGGGCTGTGTAAAAGGAAATTCATCAATGTCGACACCGGACCCATTAACTACTACACATTTGTCAGCGGGCACGATTCCACGCGAAACAAATTCATGCATGTTATCGGGATTTTGGAAGATGACTTTGGTGGCACGCCGAAGAGAGATATGGTATAGGATACTGACTATATATCTAAGCAACTTCCGAATCGAGTTTCCTTCCTGAAACGCAAACCCTAAGCCAGTGACCAACGCATAAAAACGCGCTTTAGGCACCACTCGGCACGCCATCCCCCCCCAGATAACGGGCTTAATAGTGTAGGCTAGAACCACGTCCGGCTCTAACACCTGGAAGACTTTGCGCAAGCTAACTAACGTTTGTAAGTCTGTAACAGGGTTAAACCCGTTGCGCTGAACGAGGAACGACTTGAACCTTGCACCCATACTAATGAGACTAGAAATAGTGGCCGATTCAGCCGGTCCCGCCATTGCCGTAACTTCACACTCATTGGCGAGTAATGCACTGATAAGCTCACTTCGGAAGTTGAGTAAAGATTTAGGGAGCGCTCCAATTACAATAATATGTTGCATAACTTACCTGTTTTCCGCCAACCATGCGTTAAGCACTAATACACTCCATAATTGATGCTGCCAGTTGCGTCGTCAGCCTGAAAAATGCTTCTTCCACTTCTTCCTAATCGGCGCAACCAACTATTTTAGAGCGTTCAATCAATTCCGCTGAATGGAATAGCTTTAGTACTTACAGCCCAATTCTTCAATCGCCTTTATTGCTCCTTGATCAGCTGCCTGCGCAAGAGATGCAATTTATAGGCCCTTAGCTTCAAAGCACTTAATCAGACCTCCTCGGAAATTCATCAACGAACGTGGAGCCACACCAGTTAGCAAATTTTGTCTCATTTGCCATCCTTCAATTAACTACTACCCAAGATCGTATTAGCTTAAAGAAGGCTTAAAGCCAAGCAATTTTTTGCTGATAAATGGCCCGATAACCACTAAAGCCATTACCAAGAATTTAGTTCGGTGACGAACACCTGTCCCATAATTACTAGTCCCATACGCAAACGCTACAATCACAACCAAGCTACACAAGAAAAGTGCCATAGCACTTGGGTTTGCTCTTATAGATTGCCAGTTCCGGAAAATCAAATAGATTATTAGACTCCATAGTATGGCATCTAGCATAACAACAGCTTGCCCACCCGTCCTAACATCCCAGGGAAAGGGTTTAGTAAACAAATAAAATGCCCGAATTGGTGCTTGCCATAAAACATCAACAAAGCTAGATGGACTCATGCCAACAAGGTATGAAGTATTACTTTCTTGCCTTTTTTCTTCTAGCTGAGACAAATACTCGATATCGATGCCGCCTTCAACTGATAGTTTTTGAGGATCTAGTTGAGTTATAGCTCCCACGAACCCAAAGGTGATAAGCGCGGCAGAAATGAGTTTATTAACAGCGCTCACACGATCACTTCCAAAAACAAGCACAATGGGTAGACCCATAGCATATAAGAGCATACTCCCATGAAAAAAGGACGCGATCAATACAAAACCCATGAAATACAAGATAGACACAAAACTTCCATATTTAACATATTTCACAAGACTAATTGAAGCAAGAATAACGAAGAGGGCTATATAGTTTTCTCGTAGCATAATTGCGGAATTAACATTTAGCATTGGATGCAATGCAACAACAAGCCCGATAGTTTTAGTAACTTGCTTATTCCCCCAGACCAAACTTGCTAAGACAATCGAATTATAAAATATTAAAACCCCCAGAATTCCATTAATGAAAATGGGTATCGCCATGTTACGTTCAAAGAGGTTATATAAAATAGCAGTAATTGAGCTAATCACATATGACCTAGAAACATCTATTGTCGCAATAGCATCCCACAAAGAACCTTGCGACCATATCCATGCAATACGTTCAAAGTTGGCCCCATCCACCCCTCCAAATGGTAACTCTACAACTACTCCAGCCGCACAGAGTAAAAACCGACTTAATGCTGCAATTACTGCAATACTCGTGACGCTATATCGCGATGATTTTAGACAAACTAAAAACGATATGAACAAATAGAGCCCCGCAAAAAATATAAATACCATAAGCTACTCCACTTTGTTAGACACGATATTATTGGGCGCAACCGATGGTAACAAGCCAGCAAGCTCAGGCGCTACCGATGCGATCGGCAGCGAGGGACGCCAAACATATCCCCAATAACGGGACAGGTATTTCTCAAGCCGGATCACTTCCAGTGTAGTCACCAACTGTTGGTGTTTTTCTGTGCCCCCCCCAAGCTCTTCGTTTAACCACAGAAAAAGTGCCCACTGCATTATGAGCCAGCTGTGAGATAATTTCTCTAAGGCCGTGCTCATGACTTACTCCATTGTTGTTGACGCCCCCATTTTATAGGGATTGGAGCAGGTCTTTTTTGAAATAGAGCTTTCCTGTTGAAAAAATCTCTTTGATTCGATAGTTTTGCAAACACCTCTATATATCCTTTATTTTTTTTGCCGGCACCCCAGCATACAAAGAACAAGAAGCCAATACCCCTTTTTTCACAACTGAGTTTGCGGCCACTACAACTCTCCTTGCAATATTTACATTTGCCAAAACCACTACTCGCGCCCCAATCCATACATCACTTGAAATTTTAATCTGACCTCCTTTTATATCATTATACTTAATCGGCTTATCCGCATCACTCCAAGTATGATCAAAACTAACAAGAGATGATCCATGAGCAATAGAAACATTATCACCAATTTCAATACCACCATACCCATCAATATAGCAGTCATTATGAATACTAACGTTATCCCCTATCACGCACTCACTCATATTTTTGATTGATATATTGCAACCTAAATAGACATTATCACCACAGCACTTTATCCTGTCTTTAAAAATCGCATAACGCACTACAAGAAATACCTTTTGCGAAAAAGGCTTGATAATATCCCATACTAGACTCTGAATACTAGAAGGGAGAATAGACACCATTTTAACCACCAAATTTATTATTATTCTATAGCGGTCAAATTGACCTCTTCCACTCATTGAAACAACCCGCCTTTGATCGCCTTCAATAACAGGAATAAAATAAAAAAAATATCTATAGCTATGTAAGAATAGGCTATATTATAGCCACTTACTGATTCAGTTAAAGTAAGAGAAAGAAGCACAGTGCAAAACATAACAAGTTGAGCTATAGCTACACTTTTAAAAGCACCATCCTGTCCTGTAGCTGATAAGACCTGGGTCATAAAGGTCATCTTTATAATATGAAAAAATCCACTAACCGCCATTAGTTCAATAATCTTCTCAACCGTTGGGTCAATTCCCTTAAACAATAAATTGGTTATAAGTTCAGAGTTTTCTAGAATCACGATTAAACTCATCAGTAGAATTAGAAGCTGGGCTAACATGATAAGCCAAAAGTTCTTTGGCAACACACCCTCCTTTAAATATGATCTAGATATTTTTGGGTAAAGAATCTGCGATATAGGCTGTGTTACTAACCCAAATGCATTTTTTAGTTTTGCTCCAGCAGCATACCCCCCCATATTCTGCTCTACTGACTGCACTCCAAAGACGATCATGCCAATATTGCTACTCAGTGAGTCCGCTATTAATCCAACAAATGTCTGGTATGAACTTCTAATTTCCTTAATACATACTTTTAGGCTAGGCCGCATCCATTTCACTTTACTCGATAGACTTATTTGTACGGATGCTATTACTCCTGACACAAAATATATTGACCCCAGATAAAATCCCGCCGTTACAAAATCACTTGGCTCCTCAATAGAAACGTATATGATAAAAAATATGATACCTTTTGATAAAATATGGGGCGCTGCAATTTTTGTCATCTCTTCAATACCCTGGAAATACCAAATTGGAAACAAAACCGCTCCAATCAACATAGGGTAGTACGCCAATATTAGAAGTGAGCTTTCCCTATCCGAGACCAAAAGGACAATAAAGACAACCGGCGTCATGCCCCCTAAAAGAATCAACTTTGCCCCCATGTATTTCCAATACAATTTTGATATTGCTATATTATCCCCTTTATTCGAAGCCACTTCCCTAGTAGCAGTATAATCAAAACTATAGTTTACGATAGCCATTGCAACCATCATAATTGACTGACTAAAAATCACCTTACCATATTCAGAGGCCCCTAGCGCTCTGGTTAAAATAGGTAGTGTTAAAAGTGGAAATAGGACATTCGTTACATGGAGAGCATAAAGAGAAATACCATTCCTGACATTACGATATCTCATAAAATATTAATTTTTTTTGATAATAATTTTAGACACTGGAAAGGCATCATTATATCTTCAACTTTAGATCTCTAATAACCAAACATATTTAGCGAATACTTGATATTTAAGATGTTAGTACCTAGCCCTAAATTGTAACTCAACCACTATGGACTGAAAGTCCATAGGTTGTTTTACGAACGACTGAAAGTCGTTCCAGTTAAACCGCAATGAGTCGCTATGCGACCGTTGTAAAATGATAATGCTAAAGCCTTGCACTGAAAGTGCATAGTTTTTACTAGCGAACTGAGACCAATAAAAACATTATGGATATGCAGAAATCACCAACGACGAATACCCAATAAAGCTCAACTACATATCTACTCGCTCGGTAACAACCAGCTAAATGAATTCGATAAAGGCATAGTAGCATTTTAAAGAGGAGCTCTACGGGAGAAGCCATATAAATACTATAACGCTTATCTTGAAAACCATTTCCCCATAAAATCATACGATCCACTTTTATTCATGACACCGCGCCATTCCCTACACTAAAACATACAGAACTTGATTACGCTCAGACCTACACTTTATGCCACTACGAGAAACTTGGATCATTAACCTCAACATACCTGCAATCCTGACTACATTTTTTCGTGATTTTCGGTGCACCAAAAGCAGTTGGACACTAGAAGCTTCCATAAACAACGTTTTTATACTATAAAGTAGAGAAGCACCCAAACACAGGAAAGTTATTTGCAGAACAACTATTTGACATTTCTTTCTGCTTGCGTAGGAAATTCCATATTCCACACTCAAACTAATCAGGAGAAAATTAACTATTATCTCGACCATAGCGCTATCGACTGGGATTACTTGATGACCCTAGCCGATGCTTACTTTGTGCCGACAGCATTTGGCATCGGGCTCATGAAGCACCCACGAATCAATGAAGCACCTAAAGAGCTTATTGAGTTCTTTGAAGCATTAATAGACAGCAACCGCGAAAGAAATAACAATATAATCAAACAATACAATGAGTTGGAAACTTGGCTAGGCGCTGAAAACATTCTCCCCATGAAAGGCATCGCTCTATTACTAAACGGCGTGTATCGAGATCACGCTGTGCGAATTCTTTCAGATATCGATGTACTGGTCCCAACCAATAAACTGTATCATTTTGCGAACATCTTAAAAGATCAAGGGTATTCGGTCGATTCAGAGGCCGAAGCAGAGTATCTAGCCAATCCAATACATCATCACTACCCAGGACTGATCCATAGCTCTTTCCCAAGTGGCGTTGAATTACATAGCCGAGTAACAAGTCCAGCCGGGAATCAATTCTTACATGCCGAGGAGTTATGGACTCCAACCAGTACTCACTCGCTTTATAGAGGCGACGTCACTCATCTCTATTTGCATACACTCACACATGGGTATCTAAGTGATTTGAAATACTGCAATTCAGCCCTTGACCTTCGCCACTCGCTGGATTTAGCGGTACTTGATAAAGTTTTCGGGAATGAGATAGATTATGATTTTATTGAACAACGACTAAGTAGCTATGGATACAAAGGTTTTATCACATTCCATCGTAGCTTAAGCCAAATTCTATTCGCCAACACTAAGAAAAGACACAGCAAGAAAATAAGCACTAAAGCAAAGAACTATTTCCGACGAGCAGTTCTTATAGATGAACTAAAACTCAATTCACCAAAAATACATTTTTTCTTAATAAGCTTACTTAGCAACTATTGCAAGGTTACCCGTTTATTCCTCGTACCTTTTAGGGCTTACCGTTTACAGTATCTGCATCGCCGGTAGCCCTATATTACCAACTTTCAAGCTAAAGTTGATGTCGCAGGTCTCGGGTTCAATGTCGACAAACACAGGTTCGCCGTTGCTACAAAAGAAAATGGCCTGGTTATCTTTTTATCGCTTGCTTTTATATCTACGCTTTTGTACTACTTGCTGTTGTTCGTTGTTCGTTGTTCGTTGTTCGTTGTTCGTTGTTCGTTGTTCGTTGTTCGTTGTTCGTTGTTCGTTGTTCGTTGTTCGTTGTTCGTTGTTCGTTGTTCGTTGTTCGTTGTTCGTTGTTCGTTGTTCGTTGTTCGTTGTTCGTTGTTCGTTGTTCGTTGTTCGTTGTTCGTTGTTCGTTGTTCGTTGTTCGTTGTTCGTTGTTCGTTGTTCGTTGTTC
>JAUZSW010642137.1:0-13664 GCA_034780735.1 Hyalogyrina grasslei
GTTGATCATAAATCAACCAGAAGTGGCAAGATCTTACACTGAACTATCCACTCTCTTTGAATTTTGCAAGTGGCTCACTTGAAAAAAGTTTCCGGTTGGACTTGACCAGTACAACACCTAACACATGAGGCACTGAAGTAGATTATATTTATTATCCTTTGTACTTGCAAAGCTGTCAGGGCTTATCGCGTTTCGTCCCTACAAATATTGCTTTCCAACATTTGCAAAGATACACTGCTGCCCGTTGAGGAGCAAAGAAACGGGCCAGAACTTATTGGCACACATATCGAGATAGTTCAAACTAGTATTATACCCATGGCATTAGATGATTAGGAATAATAATATCAACAACCAACTTATTAGGAACAAAATGGCGTCTTAACACGGCTAAATTCATAATATCAAGGGTATAAAATCGTACTATCGTGCTGGATGAGTCTGTACACTTTATATGTCATGCGCGGACAAACCACTTAAGAAAAAGCTTACAATACTAACCACTATAATTCCCTGTAAGGGATCAGCCGAGGCTTTCCAGGATGGATAAAAACGATGCTCACCAAATTTAGGAACAATCCAAGCTGCTTCACCAACACAGATAGACACAAAGCAAAAGCCCTGGATCGTCAATCTCTCCGCATTACCTAAGACTATCCTATGGTCTTTAGCAGTAACCTTTTCCTGTTTGGCTTTCTACCCGTTTTTCTAGCTTGTTTGCTGATTATTCCAGCCAGATTTCAAAATATATTTATCCTTGCAGCGAGCCTTATATTTTACTCAGCGGGTTCAGGCAGCCTGATTTGGATCCTGATATTCTCGATTATCTGGAATTACTTTTTTGCACATCTGATTGCAAAAAATCAGTCCTGGAAAATCTTGTCACTGGGAATCATATCCAACCTGTTATTACTTGTTTACTTCAAATATACCAACTTTTTCTGGCAAGAGATTTCTACTTTTCTAGCTGGATTTGGTTTTACATCGAATAACTCAACTCTACCAATTGCCTTGCCCATTGGGATTTCTTTTTACACATTCCAGGCAACCTCATATTTGATTGACGTTTATCGAAAAACAGTCACACCATCAGACTCAATAGTCGGCTTTGGAATGTACCTAGCGAATTTTCCCCAGTTGATTGCGGGGCCCATTGTTCGATATTCCGAGATTGAGAAAACAATCAAATATCGCCCAATCACGCTGTCTATGTTTTCTGATGGTGTTAACAGGTTTTGCATTGGCCTGGGTAAAAAGATCCTCATTGCGGATGCAATAGGAGAAATAGCTGACTTGATTTTTGCACTACCGACCAGCGAACTGACCACGTCTTTGGCATGGTTAGGCATTACAGCTTACACCCTTCAGATATATTTTGATTTCTCAGGTTATTCCGATATGGCCATAGGGCTGGGGAAAATGATGGGGTTTACGTTTCCAGAGAATTTCAACCAACCCTATCACGCTAAAAACATAACAGAGTTTTGGCACAGATGGCACATAACGCTTTCAAGCTGGTTCAGAGATTATTTATATATCCCCTTAGGTGGGAATAGAAAAGGGCCGCTTAGAACCTATTTCAATCTTTTTCTGGTTTTCATTCTCTGCGGTCTATGGCATGGAGCCGCATATACTTTCCTAGCCTGGGGATTGTTCCATGGCGTAATGCTCACCATTGAGCGACTATTACTCACTTATTTTGGGTTCAAGCCACAGGGACTCTTGTGGATGTTGCCTACCATTCTACTACTGATGATCAGCTGGGTAGTATTCCGGTCTGATAGCATTGCTTCCAGCGGTACCTACCTGCTTGCAATGGCTGGACTTGGGGAAGGGGTCGAGAATTACTTCGGCCCTGGATATTACCTGACAAATGACAGGATTTTTATCTTATGCGTCGGGTGGTTGATTGCTTTACTACCCTTTGATAAGTTGGCTTCTTCTCGTACCTTAGCTGCAAACCACTTATTTTTCTTTTTTAGTAGAAGAGCCTTCTCGATAGCCGTGTTATTACTCGCCACAATTGAGCTTGCCGGTAAGGCTTTCAATCCCTTTATCTACTTCAGGTTTTAGTCTTGAAAGTCTTTTCCGACGTCTTAACCATCATCTTTTTTGGACTGATAATTATCACGCCGGTTACGTTAACCCTGACTGGCACAGAGTTGACTAAACCCTTGGAGGAAAACCGACTAAGAGAAAATTTCCCTAAACTTAGAAATTGTAAACTCACCCAACTTAATGAATGCCATAAAGTAATTAACAGTTGGTTTAATGATAACTACCACCCGCGTGATCTCTTCATAAAGTTAAAAACACAAATTGACTACCTAGTTTTCTCGACCTCAGATAAAGTTCATATTGGTAAAGAGAACTGGTTATTCTACCGCAGCACAATGGATATTGAAAAGGTTGCATGCGATCGAATACCACAGAAGGACTTCGATAATTTGCTCGCAGATTTTGATGCTCTGGATCAATACATGAAGCACAAAGGCATTCAACTTATCGTTCTTCCTATCCCCCTAAAAGATGTGATTTATCCAGAAAAGCTACCTGGTAGTGCCCCAAAGTTTTCCAAAAACAGCCGCTATCAACAACTTCGAAAATGGCTGTCCAGGCATGATTCGATATTGACTATCGACGCATTTGACCATTTGATCAACAGGAAGAGCCAAGCACGGGTCTTTCATAAAACAGACTTTCACTGGAATGACCCTGCCGGTTTTTTGTACGCCAAAAAATTGGTCAACAAATTATGGAAACTTCAATCAACCAATCATCAACCAACCAACCTCTGGGATTATAGCCTCTCAGTAAAAGAGGAATCTTTTAGTGGAGGCCAGGCAAATTTTTTACCTTTACTCTCTGCTCCCCAAGAAAATGGCTTGTTCCTTGATGTCAACCCGGCACACAGCAGGGGCACTCATACCCACAATGATGCCGAAACCGATCTCTGGAACTACACCTATGATGGAGCAGGCGAGGATCGCGGACGATTGGACGGCCTGGTTGTCATGGGAGATTCTTTTTTCGATGCGATGCATCGATCAGGTATGGATAATTTTTTCTCATCAGTCCATAGAACCAAAGTCCAACCGGAAAAATTCGCAGAAATATATGCGAATATTCCGGATGGGACACGCTATTTCATTTTTGAATTTATAGAAGTTACACTGTTTGGTTTATCCGCTTCCGGTCTTTCAGTTCCGGATATTGAGTAAACAAAAGCGAGTTAGTTCTAACCTTATAGAAACATGCTCACCCTGCATTCAACGCTAAGTTATCTGACATATTAATCTCCATTAAACCCCACCTGTATACATATTACATCTGCAACCCCGATCATATTAATTATTGCGAAAACATTGGAAGTGAGATTTTATTTTATCCCTAATATTAGCCATATTTCGTTAACGAGACTTGCTAATATATATGCAACGACTAATACTATCCCCATGAGGCCAGGAACAGAGGGTAACTGTTTTTCGTAATGAGTTAGAAAAGTAATAGGTTGCGGCTATTTAGGTGACTTATCAAGTGGTTCGGCAATGTGATTTGATGTTGGTATTTGAATGAAGCTTATGTCGTTAGAAATTTTATCACATGATTTCCTCAATTTTATACTGTCGCATGAGGTGGGAACTTTCTAAATATTTACGAATAAGAGAACTCATATTATTCCACGTGTTAAATCCTCGACTTTCGTAGTACAACTGACCTTGATGGGGACGAATATTCAACCGATGGGGATCTACGTTTTGGAGGAATTGTGTCCCTCTAATCCAATATGCGTAAGCAACAAATGGCAGTAAACCTAACCATGATTTGGCTTGCGACGGATAACCTAAACACATCCTAATATATTTCAAACGCTCAGCTTTAGGAATTGTTTGTTGTTCAGCTCTTCCATTTCCTATTAGCGGAGTCATCACACGAAAAAAAGGGGCTCGGCATTGATGTGCATTATATAGTGAAAACTGACGAACATATTGAAGCATACCTAAGGAGCCAAATACAAAAACAGCAAGCGCATGTAATGCATCATGATCTGGGTGTCCACCTTCCCAAGCCGGTACATAAATACGCTCAATATCACCAAGAGCCTGCACGAAAGGGAAAAACCAACTTGTCGCCAAGCTTAAATGATTCACTAACGTACCGTCTTCAATTCTAAGCTGCTGACCTTGAAACAGAATCTTACCGGGATTAACGCCCAGTCTTTTTAATGCTCGTCTAGATTCCTGATTCCGCTGCTCTGCCCTCGGTCCTCCATCAGTAAAATAGATACACCACAATTCCCTTCTTTTACTCAACTCTTGCGATATTGCAAAAAAGGCCCCAAACTCATCATCTTGATGAGGAAATAAAAAAATGGAGCGTTTTTTGGAAGTGATAGCCACCTGATCCTTATTCAATTTTACCGCCTTAAATATTTCCAGTATTTAGGATGAAACACTGAAATAGCCGGGCATAAAAATGCTGAAATAAAACCCCGGATATCTGTACGATCCCACTCTTCTGCTGAATGAGGCAATCCTTTTATAAATGACATTAGCCCTTCCCTTTTATTTTTATCCTGAGTTATATAACGGAGAATTTCCCCCGGAAACATCCATCGACAGATTACTCCTATTGCATATTCATTTTTATATTGTACTTTTTGCTCCAATGCTACTGTGGCGTAGAGCAGTGGGAAATCAATGCCCGACCGAATAGCCAACTCTAGACTGCCCCAGAAACGTGGGTTAATTTCCATTAATTTTGGTATTCCGCTATTTGGATCCATCTTCCATTCAACCATTGCAACACCACGCCATTTTAATTTGTTTAAAAGACGTATCGACATCTCTACGAGAATGTCATCTTTAATACTAATACGACTCGTACTAGGGCCACCAGAATTTGGATACTGCTGCAGCCGAGCATGCACAAAAGTTGCCACACAATTGCTTCTTGCGTCAAATAAAGCAGAAACGCCTATGCCTTGACCAAGAGGGGAAATCCGCTCCTGAATTATCAGCACACCATATCTCCCCCAATGAGCGGCCCAATCTATCTTTAAATTATCTTCTAAATAGATAAGACCTGAAGAGCCACTTCCACGAATTGGTTTAACTATATAGTTTCTTGACAAAGAATCAGATACTAGGTGCTTTACATTCTCTAAAAAATCTTCTAAAGATGAAGGAAAAACAGTCTCAGGGGTAGGTAAACCTAATTGCGCTGCAAGTTTAAGTGTTTCAGATTTACTTTGTCCTATCGCCAAAGACTTCTCTGACGGAATTAAAAAATCTACGTATTTAGATAATTCACCTCTATTATCTGACACCCAGTTTAGAGTAGCATCTTCCATTGGCAATAAAACGGCTTTTTCCTTTTTCTTATTTTTGCGAAGAAAAGATATTAATTTGGAACCAAAAGCACTAGAATCATCCTTGGCCGAAGGACACCAAACCCGTTTTTTAGTGTAATAACTCCAAAAAGACGTAGTGAATACTGAATCCCCAAAAACAGAGACATCATATCCTGCTTTTCCAAGAGACCTAACAGCACTCAAGCTCTTACGCCAAAGCCCATCAGTTACAATAATTTCCCGCATATAATCTACCTTAATGAAATGCGCGAAACGAAGCGTAGTCCGCTATTGCTAGTAATTCTAGGTCACCTTTACCATCACCGTAAGCATAAATAAGTGAATTTTCTTTAGTAAAATTTAAACGCTCTAGACCTGCTACTTTCTCTATCCCATATGAACATTTGCCGTTAAAGCCACCTGTAAGCATACCACTAGCAACATTAGCAGCTGTTGCTACAACGTAATCAAAGCCATTATCTATTGCCCAAGGTTTAATCCAATCAGACAATGAGGCGCTATTAATAATTAGGATATGACCTTTCTGTTTATGCCACTTAATACGCTCTAAAGCATTTGACCTTATCAATTCAGGAAGCCGATGCTCAGCATAGTCAAGGCAAATAGAATGATATTTTTTTTCTGATACCTTTTTAAAGAACCATCTAAACAAGATCAATTTTGGAATATCATTGCTTACTAATCCAATAAGATATAAAGCCACCCATGGTGCCGTAGCAGTCAGAATCAAATAGAACCTTAATCGTCCAAATGACCATATAAAAAAATCACGAAACGTATCACAGCAGGTGATGGTACCATCGAAATCAAACACAGCAATAATATTCTTCTTACTCTTCATAATTTTCGATTTATAGCGATTAAATTACTACCAAGAGAAACGGGTATGAGGTTCAAAAGTTTATATATCATTGAGTTCGACGCTTTAAAACCTAATAAGAAAGAAAAAACATAACCCACGTACTCCACTTTCAAGTTCAGAAGCTCACCCAATGTCTTCAGTGAAGTGGGAGTATATGGCCTAATATGTGTTGGATCATCCCAGAAATAACTCCCAGGAGTGGGTGCAGAAACAACTAATACTCCACCCGGACGCAACATCCGTGTCAATAAATTTAGCTCTACAAGCGGATTGTTCATATGTTCAATGACGGATTGCAAAATGATTGCGTCGAATGAATGCTCAGAATATTCTAGCGATTTAGCATCACCTAAAGTGACATTAAATCCTCTTAACCGAGCAATATCTACGGAACGAGAAAAAGCATCAATCCCATCAACCTCAAAGCCCATCTCTTTAGCAACTAGCATTAAGTCACCTGGACCACACCCGTAATCTAAAATACGCATACCCGGAGTCAATTTGCAAGTATGAAATAATTTCTTAAAATATTGCTTACGTACTTTATCAAACCACCCCGAATACACTAAGTACACACTTCACCCCAAACTCTAATTAAATACTTCATCTACTGTATTAGCATCTTCTTCATTCATGTATGGGTGGCAAGGTAATGTCAATAATTCTGCCGCCACTCTTGCCGCGCCAGGGAATTTTGACGCATCAATTTGCATGCCATGCTCAACATACATAGGGCTCGCTTCAATACCTTTCCTCAATAACTGTGAAAGTATCAGATCCCTTTGGCCCTGCCCAATCAAAACAGGGAAACGAATAAAATTCACCTTGTTTACAGAGCTAAGCTTTTTGACTATTTGAAGCATTTTCACATCAGCTAGATTTTTCGACAAAAGCTTTGCATTTTCATAACGGCAATAAAGGTCATGTTCTAACCTGTCCATTATCCGACATGCTAAGTACCCTTGAAAACTCGAAATCGAGCAATCATAATTATCGGAATCAAATGAAAAATCGGTTTCAGTAGAGGTTTTCCTGATCGTATCTTCCATTGAGAATTTTTTCCGCTCAATATTTAGATACCTAGTCATCTTCATAAAAAGAGCATACATAGTAGGGCGCGAAAAAATTGTAAATCCTAGCATGGTAAGGTAATTAGGAAAGGACTGTCTGCGATACTTCCCATACAGATCTCTAAACACTGGCAAACTAGAAACAACTGCCCCACCGCCAACAGGAATAGCTTTACCTTCCTGAAAATTTAGGATCGTAACATCACCCCAAGTACCTATACGTTTATTCTTATATTCAGTGCCAATACCGTAATCAACCCCTTCTACAACAAAGGTTCCACATGGCTGACATAAATTACATATTTTATCTACTTCACTTGTAAGTCCAAAAAGATTAGTACAGACTACCGCAAGCACTTCCTCCATTTTGAATTGGGCTAAAGATTTCAGGTCGATAGATAGCGTGATGGGATCAACGTCACAATAGTCTACATTAAGATTTGCTGCTAACACACCATGAATAAAACTTGGGCAGGTATAACGCGGTAAGATTACTTTACGTCGCTTACTATGTGTACTTAACCCTATAAAGCAAGCATAGACGGTTCTCATTAACGAGCCAAAAGTAAACGCATAATTTTGAGAAAAATAATCTGCTAGCTTTGTCTCAAATTTTTTCACCCCATTACCATTAGTAAAGGCTGCCAAGATCAAATCTCTAGGAAATACTGGAGTAATAGCTGCCGGCAAAAACCTAATTCTCTTCATACAAATCGCCCAATAACAAATAACCCTAACATGACAATCCCTATACCGAACCACCTCACAAACGAAACAGGCTCACTAAAGAAAAAAATAGAACATATAAGCACAAGAGGAAAAGTAAGGCTCATAAATGGATATGCAACACTAAGATTTAATTTTGATAACGCAATAAGCCAAGAAAAAATCGATATCACAGAAAAAAATAGACCTGCTAAGATATGAATATTAAATAATGCAAAAAATGAGGATAAAGAAGCATCTACATTTCCTAACTCTTTCACCCCAAACTTGAACAAAACCTGACTAGCTACTGTTGAAACCACAGTCAGAAAAACGAATAACCAAGAGCCTAACATCGACCACTCCAAATAAATTATATTTACCGTATATACAAACTAAGGTTTAGATCTACTAGCTCCATTAACCATTAGGGCCTAATAATCAGTAATCACCATCCAAGCTACTGTAACTATGGGCAAGGTATACTACCTACATATAATTTCTCTACGTTTAATCTTCAACAAACGTTCCTAAGTCGTCGGAACAATCATCCTCATAAGTCCATTAGAATATTTTGTTAAAAAGTAAGGCACTCGCAAGTTCTTAGTTACATTATTTGTAGGAATTATCCCAACAATCCGTTTATTATATAAAATTTTCCCTTTCCATTAGACACTTATTGCTTAAACGAAATCATTTTAAACACAATTGGAATATCTGTGTGTCCAGAGGCATAAACAACTGCAAATACAGCATCTTGAGGCGCAGTAACCAGCATCGAATGAGAGACCTCGGACTGGGAGCAATTAAATACCTGTAAATCTGTTTCGATAAATTCAGACTTTGAGTCTAACCAGTTGACCTGTAACCTTCCTTGACCAGGCTGATTAGAGCAAATCGCTAATGCACTATTTATATAGCTCCGCCCTTTTGACACCGGTACCTTTTGGTACAGTGGCGACTCTACGCTAACGGTGACTTGTCCTGACGCTGACTCATTAATACTAGTAGCTGGCATCCAACCTTCGCCTGTAGAAAAGCCAGGGTTTGAGATTAGTTCTCGCTTGAATCGATAGCTACTCTTTAACTTGCGAACTGTTATTGAAGCCATCTCTTCAAGCTTTTGCGTTGCACCTTCTATAATAGCCCGTTTTTCAGCACTACCCCAGTTCTCATCGAGAATAATGTAGTCTACTCCTTTCTCCAATAACAACTGAGCAAATAAATTCGAAGATTTCGCATCATTCACAAGCTTCTCAAACTTGTGATTGTACCAATTAGGATAAAGACCATCCGCATTTAACCCTGCTGTAAGTGGAGAAGAAAATACAGCAACAGGTGTAAACACTGGGTTTAACCGGTTAACAAGCTCTACCGCGTTTCTAATTGGGAGCCGATTACGAAGATAATCCTCACGACCTAAAGAACTCATCAAAGGCTGCAAAGATAAATCTCCATAGTAGGTGCCAGATTTAAGAAAAACCACATTGAGGAGCACAACCGTCCATCCAGTAAAATAAAGTAATTTTTTAGTGAAAACTGAGCCAGACACTCCAGCTGACAATGCAACACCAATACCTGCCGACAACCATACAAAGGAAGGAAATACATATCTTAGGTAAGCAGTAGATAGAAAAGTCAGGGCAATAGCCAGTACGGCGACTATAAATAGAGTGACGCCTCTATACTGCTGTGAAAATAGTAGTTTCAACAATGCGGGGACAAACAATAACAACCACTGAAAACCAACTGCACCTGGCCTGCTTTCCATAAATTGTTCCGTATGGAAAGTCGCCTGATAGAATATATCCCAGGTCAAACCTTTACCAAGATATCGTGCATCCTCAAATTTTATATCGGGGTAATAGGGAGACTGGAATAAGTGATTAAAAAATGGAAAAATCGGGTTGCCCGTGAGACTCCATGCAGTAAAGTAAGGAATGGATCCTACAACAATCAACAAAATCAAACCCATGACCAAATACAGGCTTAGATTCCATTTAAGCCAAACACGATAGCCCAACACCAGCAATAGTAGCAGTACCGGTAAAACAGTAAACGAGACGGCCTTAGCCGCCAATGCACCACCCAATAGCATACCAGCAGCAGGTAACTGCTCTTTCTGGTCACCCTCTGAATAAAGCACTTTGAAAACAGATAATGCGCCTGAAACAACCAATGCTGTCCAAACCGACTCTATGAACAAGCTGCTGCTTTCTGTGAAGGTAAGAGGCGTTGTTAAAAAGAGTAGAACAGCCCATCTTGCCCCCATCGAGTTACCACCGGCCCATACTACTAAGTCACGAACTAACCAGCTCAAGATAAAGATAAAACCGACGTTAATCATCCGCACCGCAGTTTCGCCTGCTAACATGTAGCCCATTGAATATATCCAATCCCCCATCATCGGCATAACGGCCCAAACATAGGTGCTCACATCAAAGCCCCATTCATGACGATGAGCCAAATGATTGGGAATGAAAAGATGCATTGCCAGTGCGTCATGTCCAACTTCAGGCATCAGCGCAACAGCAAAATGAACAAGTGCAACCAGAACAATTGCGAGATCAAGCCAAATAGAAGGTGATGGTTGATTAATCTTTTTGGCTAGGGAAGTAAGGACCTCGGATAAAGCGCGCCATCCCGACAACAAGGGAATAGCCAATGCAAACCCATATACTCCTGGGAAATTAACCGGAAAATGTGCCAACAAGCCAACGGCAGTGCCATACGCAACAACCCCAAGCAACAAGATAGTAATGCTAGAGAATCTACTACTGTCTATTTTCAGAACAGAAAGTATGGCTCGACCTAATGCATAAGAAGAAAGGGCAAACCAAACAGTGACCAGCAACGGATACAACGCACCTGCGAAAACAGCGATTGCAGCTGCGATAACGAAGCCAATATGCAATCTACCAACATTAAAGTATCTAGAGCTGGTCTCTACAACTACTGCGCATACGAGGATATAAACGATGCTATGAGGTAGCGAGTTAAGTGAAAATGGCAAAGCGCCAGGCCACGACAACTGGTAGAGTCCGAAGAGTGTAATTACACCACCGGTTACAAGAGTGAATATGATAGAGAGAGAGCTAAAATGCAGCATTAGCACGCCTGCTTGTCAAGCAAGTGGATGCCTATTGATAGCGAAAATACTCTTTCGAATATTATGGACTTAAGCAATTTGTTAACATCCTTGTCAAGAATATAACTATTCAGTAAGGTGGGCCAGCGCGTAAACTAATCGCGGAATTGAAGTAAGGATTTACACTACTTTTCTAAAGACGCGAATGTTGCTCTCAGTTTTCTTACTATCGTCATCTTCCTGAAGAGGCTGAATTGGAGTATTTCCCATATCAAACGTGATTGAGCTAAGAAGTAATTGTGCTCCAAGGATAATAGTAAGCGCTGCAATCATGACAGTGCCAGTAGTAGCTTCAATCTGACTCAAGATAGAGAAATACCAATGGTACCCCCCCCAACTCGCACCGAACAGCAGCAACATTAAGCCAATGACTAACTCTAAGCTCGCTCCATTAAAATCTCTTAAAAAATAGTTATAAAACAATCTTTTAAAGAAGGATTTCATATAAAGCCAGGGGAATTCGAGAGCAACTTTTTTAATACTAAGATTGCTTTCCTCATCATCATAAATAGAATTCATAGGAATATCACGCACTACTGCGCGAACCGTCCCTAATCTGAACAACATGTCACTCTCAAAATAATACCGCTGATTCAACTTATGCAGGGGAAGTCTTGATAATGCCGTTCGATGTATTGCCGTATATCCATTGGTCGGATCCATGATATTCCAATAGCCACTCGAAACTTTATTAACAAAGGAAAGCAAAGCATTGCCGAACAATCTTATATTCGGCATGCTTCCGAGGTCTTCCAGCGAAAAAAACCTCGATCCTTTTGTGTAGTCGGCCTGGCATTCCTTTAGTGGTCTTATAAGCTTAGGAATAAGAGATGGATCCATCTGCCCATCACCATCCAATTTAATGATAATGTCAAAACCATCCTTCAGTGCCTGCTTATACCCCGTAATCATTGCACCACCAACACCCTGATTTTCCGTGTGTTTAAGTACTACAATGCGCGGGTCAGTACAGCGGGCTGATACAACGTCTCCTGAAAAGTCCGGACAACAATCATCTACAACATAGATGCGTGAAACTTCAGTTGCAATATTTTCAATAACCTGAAGTATCTTTTTTCTAACACGATAACAGGGAATAATAACGGCGGTTTTCAAACTAAGCTTCCTTACAAGTCAGAAAAATATTGAATACGGTTAATCTAGCGATACGAGGTCAAGCTAACAAACTTGCCTTCCACTAACCCTAATAGTACATTAATCTAATGATCGATAATAGCTTGCGCCCTTAGCGCCCTATACGGGCATTATCGCCTCCACAAGGAAAACACCCAAAACTAAGCAACCGCCCCAAAGAAGGTGAATATAGTGAAAGCGCTTCTTATATTCGTTCTATCCATAAGCTTCCGCCACCAAAGCAATTTTTTCCTGGGCCAGATAAAGCATGACTAACCCGCTCAGGCATTTTATAAAAAGCATATGAGCAACCAAATATCACTCGAAAGGCAGTGGAGTACATTAGTAATGCGCGAATCAAATATTGCTCATTCCAACTTCTTTTTTCATTTAGAACCCAGTCCTTTGGATAATCATTTGGCAAAAAGATATCGTGAATATGTATCTTAACCCCTTTTTCTAATCTTGGTAAGACCTCAAAAATCAGATAGTTAACATCACTTCCCGTCTTAGACACGTGGGAGGAATCGATAAACAGAATATCGCCAGCTGAAAGCTTATGAAAAAAGCTTAAGTCGACATGCTGGACTTTCTTCTGTACGACCTCATTGATCCCATTGATTCCACTTTTTAGAAATGCTCTTGGATAGGGCTCAATACACGTAAATTTACAGCTTGAATTCCAATATTTCCTGTTAATATCCGAAATTAATAGGGAAGAAAACCCCGACCCAACCTCGATAATAGTTGACGGAGACCAGTCTCTTAAAAGCACAAAAGCAGCTCGTGAATCAAGCCATGAAAACTGGCTGTTTTGGGTAAAAAATTGGCTTTCATCGTCTGTTATCAATTCAGGGTAAGTGTAATCTTGAATATATTTTGGGAACAGCTCTGTTAAAACATGGTTATGACTTGTGTCATTAAAATCCAACCCTAGAATAGGGCTTGGATCCGCAGGCCAGATCCGATCTTTCATTGAATCAATTTCACCAGGGTCAATAACTGGAGAATAGAAGTGTCCAGGCAGAAATGCCTGAGAGGATTCGGTTTTTGGAGTAATACAAGTTTCCAGTTCTTGCTTGAGTCTTTCTTCACTTTCTATCATTTGACCAAACCTCGCTCCACTACAACTTTAGTAGTTATTGATATTATTGAAACGCATATGAGTACACGATTCAAGAATATTTTGGATGCAACAAATATAGCTCTAGCATCTCATTCCTAATGGAATTTCTCTAAGACACACTACTTTTTTGCGATAATCAAAATCTGTTCTTCCCCTAAATAGGCATAAGATCGCGAATAGATAGCTTCAACATAGGCTTCCTTAAATCCCTCTTCCTTTAAAGCATCGAGAAACTCCCAGCCAAAATG